>JALLAR010001108.1:0-14916 GCA_036939335.1 Conticribra guillardii
TTTTGTTTGAGGTAAACCATATTGTTATGACTGCCAATTGATTAGGACTCTGTTGTAAATTATATTTAGTGCCATGAACAGAGCCAATGCAGCCTGAGTCTATAAAATACAATTGGTTTATACCTGTATGAGGTTATGAAGAATCCTAACTAATTTATTTTCCCTTTGCCTAACTACTAGTGAATCTTTGGAGTCTATGTGGTCCATTTGGTTATAGTTGAGGCTACATCCACCCACCCACATATTGCCTTTCTCTTGTCCCCAGGCAAATGGCTATACAAGACAGATTTTGAGTACACCATATGACGTATGATGCACTGCATTGAATTAAAACCACATTTACATGAGTGATGGGCGATTGTTGAAATATGAAATAGGTTACAGTAAGTAAGTTTGAAGTTTTTTGAACTCAATGCTATGGCTATGGTTATGATATGGTAAATCACCATGCTGGTGCAAGAAGTCAGACGAGTTCCCTTGCCCATTGCCATTGTACCACAATTGTTGGTGTTGGCATCAGCGCACACTTCACACCGATGCTACTACTAGAACTGCTTTACATCATCTACTACACAACTAAACAACTAGCAATGCACTACTACAATGGCAGCAATAAAATTGCAGCCAATTCTATCACTAGCATATTATGGTAGCAATATTATTGATAACAGTATGATTGTCCTTTGATAGTGGAGTGCCATGTGTCATGCTGTGCCCCTGTACCTTGCAGAATCTTGACCATTCCCCCTGGATCCAGATTGTAAAAAACAAGGGAATTGACTCTTGACGCCAAAAAAGTCAAAAGATACCTTTCCGGAGTTCTCATAAATCGCAGACATCTCTCTGGCTGTCAGTAAAGAACATTTTTTGACGGGATGGCGATGATGACAACATCAACAACCAACGCCCTCTTTGTTACTACTACATCATCTCTAGAGAGCGTGATTTGCTTTCTGATTCATGTAATAGGCTTCTCATCGCACACTGCGATTGGCGTGCACACAATTGTTCCAATCAATCTCATTATTTCCAAAAAGAAGAAAAAGTAACAAACGATAGCAGAAAAAATCACACCTAAAAGCAAACTATTCTTTCATTCCATCAAATCTTGATCAAAACTTGTGAGCTCAAATTAAAAGCATGATAACAATCACTGACTACCTCCTCCAAAATCCAATAGTCTTCATAATTCTCGCTCCAATCCTCCTCATTGTAGCGCTCATATCCTACATCACTCTAACCTGGCCCAAACCCCGCCCAGCACAGTCCAGACGCGCAGATCGATTTCGTCCCGAGAAAATTCCATCGAACCTCGAAACCATCGTGATTGGTTCGGGGTCGGGTGGTTCGACAGTGGCGAATTTGTTGGCTCAGTCAGGACAACGTGTTTTGGTGCTGGAGCAGCATTCTGTGACGGGAGGATGTACTCATTCGTTTCGGGAGGAGGGGTGTGAATGGGATACTGGATTGGTGTGTTGCCTTGCGTACACTACCTCTTTGATTTGTAACATTTCTTCTCATGTCATCTTATTTCACCTGACATAATGTACGATACTCAGATAATTAACAATCTGTTCTGCAATCCAATTATTATTCTGCAGCACTATGTCTCCAAAGCAATGAGCAACCCGACAAAACGCGCCGGCGCCATCATGGACTTCATGTCCCAAGGAAAGCAAATGTGGACTCCCTTCCCCACTCAAACGCCCTACGATGAAATCGTCTTCCCTCGAGATGCCTGTGTCAAGGCAGGAGCGCCAAATGAATGGTCTCATAAATTTTATGATTCTTCCGACCGAACTGTTCATTCGGTGGTTGGAAGCATTGATCCAAATGATGCTGAGCTAAAGGAGCGGGTGAAGAAATATTTGGAAATATGTCTTGATATGTAAGCGATGCCGTAAGGGATCTTTTCCCGACCTTTTTTGCTGGTCTGTAATCTTTCTAATGCGATATTTTTTCTCGACTGTCAATGTCTTTCAAAAAAAGCCACAATGGGTTTGTTGCATTGGGAATATCCCGTCTTTTGCCGAAATGGTTGAAATTTTTGATGAACGATAAAGTGGATAGGTACGAGAATAAGGTCTCTGCATTTCAATCGAAAATGACACAGATATTTTTTATTGATAAGACACTTTTCTTTGTTCTTAATCATTTTCAGACTGATGAAGTATGCCGCCATCACCGTCAGAGATGCCCAACACGCCATATTTAACCTTAATTACTCATCCGAGGAACTCCTCAAAAATTGTCCTCCAGCACCCGAGGGGTTTGAGCCCGACCCTTCTATCAGACGTATGAAGGCAGTGATGACTCATCCAATTGGAGATTACGCCGTGCAGCCAAAGGACGCTACATTTGCAGCTCATGGTGTAACGATGGCACACTACATAAATGGCGGTGCTTATACTTGTGGCGCTACTCAAAATATTTCCATCCGCCTTACCAGTGTCTGTCGCTCATTTGGCGGAGAAGCTTTGATTGATGCAACTGTGCGTAGTATCATTGTAGAAAATGGAACTGCAGTTGGCGTACGAGTCAGCAACACTGACGAGTTGGAAGAATGTAATTCGGAAGAAGAAATTGCCAAAGTTCCTGTGGCTGAAATCCGAGCCAAGAATATTGTTTGCGCAACATCAGTCTACAACTTGTATAACAAGTTTCTTCCCCAAGATCTACCTGCAGTGAAAAAGTTCAATGATCCAAGTAAGCGCACGATTAGGCAAAGTAATGGGCATGTCTTTTTGTTTTGCAAAATCCGAGGCGACGCGGATGAAATTGGACTTCCGGATCATAACCTGTGGTACTTTAATGGATATGATCTTGACGACGCCTTCGATAAGTATTTTCAAAATCCCACCAAGGTTCGGCCTCCTACGGTTTATATAGGATTTCCGTGCACTAAAGATGCTACTTGGAAGAAAAGATTTCCAGGAATCAGTAATTGCATTATGATTTCAGATGGATTGTATGGTGAGTTCAAATGTAAAGTATTAATTTTTCTATGTAAATCATTTTTCTCATTTTTTGTTCAGAATGGTTTGAGAAATGGGCGGACAAGCCTGTCCGTAACAGAGGCGAGGATTACATGGAATTCAAAGATAAGTTGACTCGCCACCTTATGGATATCCTCTATGACTTTGTCCCGCAAGTGAAAGGTCGCATTGAATACTATCATCTTGGAACGCCATTGAGCGAAGTGACTTTTCTCGGCTCGTATCGTGGAGGCTCTTATGGGACGAAATGCGTGACTGATATGTTTGCTCCCATAAACAGAAACTGGACAACAACTCCTTTCACTGAGATCCCAGGTCTTTGTACGTCCATAATATTCATTTTGCATATAAAGTGGACTCTTTGGTGCTTGCTCAATTTGTTTTTACTTTTCTTCAATATGTATGGTTAGATCTTGCAGGGAGTGATGCATTTTTGCCCAGTGTGACTGGTGCAATGTATGGCGGATGTCTCGGTGCTAGTGCAGTTCTCGGAACACTGGGCACGTTGCGTTTGGGGCATGCTATTATTTCACATCTTGCATTGCGATTGCGCGAGAAAAACCCGAAGTTAGGTCGTATTGAGTCTTATCTTCTTGCTACCAAGAAGTTCATGGAATGAAAGTAGTCTGTTTCATGGCATGTGTTAGTTTATATTGAATATAATATGCGTGACTGCGCATTCTGTGATAAGTGTTATTTAGTAGAGCGGGAACAGAGTTTCAAACCGACAAAGAGCTCCAATTGCCTAGACTAAATTTAGAATTAATTCTTTTATTACATTCGAATATCTGAAATAAAATAATTCGCTAATTCTCAAAGGATCATTTCATGGCACGAAAGAAATCAGCTTTCTCTTTCTGCGCCATTCTTTTGATGGAGCTGTTTGGAGTTAATCTTGCTGCCCTCAATTGCTTATGTTGCTTAATCTCCATGGCGTGAAGAAGAGTGACTTTTCCTCGTATTTCCTTTTGTGACAATGCTCGGTTGTGCCCAATCTCACTGTGGTAAGATTTTAACGAGGAAGGGCAGCCTCCATCAGCAATGTTCACACACGACTCTGGATCTTTTTTTTTTCGTAGCAGGTTTCTTCCGTTTCTGAAGTACAGCAAAGTGAAGTACAATATCCTGCATATCCGTCCGTCGCGCCACATTTCTCTTCACCTTCAGGGCAAGAGCAGCCTCCATCGGCACTAGCTGCACAGTATGCGTTGCTGCTTTCGTCATAGCAGGTTTCTTCCGTTTCTGAATAACAGTACAACGAAGTGCACAACGAAGTGGAATATCCTGGATAACTGCCAAAAGCCAAAAGCACCACATTTTTCTTGGTCTTCAGGACAATTGCAGCCTCCATCAGCAACATTCACACATGATGACTTTGGATGATTGTTTTCGTTGTAGCAGGTTACTTCCTTGTCCCAGCCACAACAAACAGAAGTGCAAAAACCAGGAAAACCTTCAAAAGCACCGCATTTCTCTTGGCCTTCAGGACAAGTGCAGCCTCCATCAGAAATATTTGCACACGAAATTGACTTGTTGTCTCCATTGTAGCACATTTCTTCCTTGTCCCAGTCACAGCACACATCAGTGCAAACCCCAGGAAAACCTTCAAAGTTGCATTTAATTTTGCCACCGGGGCAAGGGCAGCCTCCATCAGCAATATTTGCACATGGAATTGACTTGTTTTCTCTGTTGTAGCATTTTTCTTCAGTTGAATTATCACATTCAACAATTGGGTTGTTTTTATTGGCCTTTGATTGAGATTGGAATTCTTTGTCTGTGAGAATACTTACTATCAATGGTACATTTGTACCATAGTCTACATAGATGTCAATGTGCGCACTTTTTCCAGTTTGAAACTTCTGACTGGAAGATCCCAAACGGCCTGTAGACGTTTACGTAGGATTCAGTACAAAATCTTACATATTTGGGATCTTCCTGCACAATAAAAAACCTCGTTTTTTCACTAGATTAACAACTAAAGCTTACAATTACAACTTTTATCAAACCATCCTTTGCAAATCCTTTTGATTGTATCTCTAGAGTTTCTAAAGATTCTAGGTCCAATTCAGACTGCTTGACCAAATAATGAGTCAAAGTCACATTTTTACACTTACAGTTTATCAGACGATGATCTAGGTAGGGCTACACAAAGCGTAAAGCACAAGGATGGGGATTTGCATCATGGTTAATCTCCATAGACGAATTTCAAAAATCAAAAATGTCCTTGATTTGATTCGTCCTTACAAGTTGCAAGAGAACCAGACCAGACTCACTCGATTCGTTCAGTTTATCCTTTCTAACTCAGTATCATGCAGTTGCAGTCAGTGTTATTTGGTGGATTGTTGCTTGTCTTACTTCGAGATTTTTTGAGACAAGAATTCAAAATTTAGATTTCAATGTATTTCCCTGTTCATGTAAACCTAGGAAGAAGCCTCCCAATAAGATTTATTCCTCAGCTAACTACCCTCGCCCAAACAAACATTCACAATGGACTCAGTCCACCAACCCCCTTGGTGTGATTTTTGATTTGATACAGATTTTTCGGTTTTTGAGATGCAATTCTCGCCACCAAAATTTGATCGATTTGATCAACAACAACATGATCAACCTCACAATCATAAATGCAGGGTGACTTTGCCCAGGCTCATTGTTAGCCCACATTCAAAAAATTCTCTCTTTTGCAATTAAGAGTAAGAATTCAAATAAAAATTTGGCACAGTCTTTTTGACTTTTAATTCAATTGCGCAAAGTCCGGCTCATAATTCCCATCAACTCTCCGGCTTTTAAAACATTGGCAAGATATGGTACCAGCTAATCAGAGTGCACCCAGATTTGTTTGTTCAGGCAGAAAATTATTTTTACTGAGACAGAACATGCATTTTGCTTTTGGCTTTCTGATGCAAGACGTTGCATTACAAAATGAAGCATTATTTTGATTGGAACATTATTTTATGCTATTATTATACAGGTTCTGTGAGATCATTATCAAGTTGAGACATGGCGCTGCGGAGCCAAATCCAACAATCAGACTGATCTGTTGATAATCTTTGAACAAAACAGCATTTATTTGTGATGCAATCCAAACATTATTTTGCAAGAAAGACCTAGAACATTAACACCCAGTCTCAGCAAATATAAAATTGATCCCACTATGTTATCATTTGATTGTTGTGTGCAGGTCCTCCACTCTTTTCATACCTTGGACATTATCTTGCGAAGGAGATTTTTAGACCCTATTTCTAATCGCAGATATTATTTTCAGCTGGTTAATTGTCAAGTCTATTGGCGCTAGCAAGGCATCTCTCGTTGTTGATTCGATTTGGTTGTTAATTGTTGAGTCCTGTTCCAAAACTCCTCCTACATCACAGATGTCACTTCGCAAGGGAGAATCACGACATTTTAGAGTTTAGACAAATTATTCTTCATTTGATTAATTGTTGCGCTTAGGTCAAGCAAATGCATCTTACAGTCTCATCAGTTGATTGTCGCATTCTTAGTCGAAGCTAAGTGCAAACGAAATGCAGTGGTACCCATTTTGTACTCCAAAGCAGAAGTCAGGCAATATTTGATTGTCACGTCCAACATCCGTTATTATTGTGTGGGAGATAATTTGTCTTGCGGTCATCATACCGATTCCCCAATCAAGATTCACACCAGCATACCCAATCCATTTCATTCATCCATCAACCAAGTTGATTGTTGCATGATTCATTTGCCCGAGGCGTCATAATCATTATATCCATTGCAGTGCAATATTGACAATGTTTTGCAAGGGAGATCAGTCTGTTCCAGCATCCTTTTCACAAGTCATAGTCGCGTCAGCCATTCGATCCCATACATTGGCAAGCAAGGGAGACTTGCTTGCCAAAGAACTCCGACTTATTGATGTGTCAGCAAGAGAGGGAGACTTGAACGCCAATTTTATTGTTGCGTTGCCTCAATCCTCCAGGTTGAAACTGCACGGTCAATCTGTCAGCTCCGAGACATTATTAGGTGCAAGCAGCAGTATCACCAACATCACTACAGGCATTGACCTTAGTGCATCACTAACTATATCTCAGGAGCAGCAGCAGATCAAGATCATGGCAGCAGCAGCATTATCTTTTTCTCTTGAGAGAGAATTGTGGCATTCTGATCTATTCTGATTGTTGCAGAGAATTTGATCATAACATATCACATCATCATCATCAACATCATCATCGATGGTTGACATCAACAAACACTCCAGCAGAAGATCTTGGACTAGTACCAGTATGATATTCACGTGGAAATACATGTTCAATGCACAGTACTATGTACGATACATCAAAGACGCATGTCACCCACCCTTTTCATAAAAAGATTCTCAATATTCATTCGGCGCAGCATTTGGCTCCAGCATTCCTGCTCTTATCTTCAGTTTTCATTTTAGCCTTAGCATTCAACAGCAACACATTATTGGTCCAGTTACCATTAGTTTATTGTTGCTTAACAAAAATCTTCAACTTGTTGAATGATATTTTCATTTGTACCCAAATAATGATTACCACATAATGGTTTCTTTTTGTCATTGTTTCACGAGGGAGTGTGAGAATACTTATTAGTATCTCAAGCACACTTAATTTCACTCATCACGTGTCAATGGTAAATTTGTATCATAGTCTACATAGATGTCAATGTGCACACTTTTTCCAGTTTAAAACTTCTGACTGCACAATAAAAAACCTTGTTTTTCACTAGATTAACAACTAAAGATTACAACTTTTATCAAACCATCCTTTGCAACTCCTTTTGATTATATCTCTAGAGGAGTTTCTAAAGATTCTAGGTCCAATTCAGACTGCTTGACCAACTAATGAGTCAAAGTTGCATTCTTACATAGTTGACTTTCCTGCATTGGGTGACCTCGTGGGGCTATTGGCGATGTCTTTTGTTGGCGCATGGGTTTTTACCTCTCTGGATTTACCCTTCTTTTTTATCTTTTCTTGTCCTTTTTTTTGTTTTTTTTCCTTTTTGTGTTCCTTTTCCTTGTTTGATTTCATTCACATTTCACCCACCAACACACCTGACATGTCTTTTTTGTCTGCTGCTGGCACATTCTTGGGTGCCGCCAAAGCCAAAGAGTCATCTGGAATGACTCCAATCCTGCCTTTTATATGCGCTTCAAATGTTGGTTGGATTCATTTTTCTTGATGGCATCAGAAGGAGAAATCAAGGCATCCACATCTAACAAATTTTGGAAGAGCAAAGTTGTCGAATCCACAGCACCATTATCATTATTTTTTGTTGTGTTTGTCAACGAGGCAGCAATCAGGTAGAGATAACCGAGGATGTAACCCAACTGTTTCCGTGGCATAACATGAACTGTTGATGGCATCTGGTTGAGTTGACATGATAATATTGTGATGGATAAAAGCTTATTTTGAATTGTCGCATGATGTGAAATCTTAATAACCAAGTAATTAGGTGGATACTAGTGGCAGCAAATCTAACCGAGCAGAGTTTCACGGAAACAGGGTCTACTGCATGCAAAGCAACATGGTGAATGGGAGGGATGGGAGCTGATGGGAGGCACAGAGTCCATGATTATAATGCCATCCTATTATGCATGATAAGTTGTAGTAGTAGTACCATGTACCATGCATACTATATCATAAAGGCAGCAGAGGTTCCCTGAAAAATGTGACATATTGATGAGTCGGAATCAACTTTTCCGGTCACAAGGAATCAATAACTGCTTTTTGTAAACAATGAAGCATTTGGGGTAATAAAATTATTTGTTACAGCCTCCATCCAGAGTGATGCCTACTTTAGCTGGGTCTCAATGGGAACATTTTATTATTTCATCCCAAGGGTATTAGCTCTAGAGCAAGGGGGAAAATAGATTGTTGCTCTTGCGGTGATGGGTGGATGATGGTACAGCGTGCGAGGCAAAAGAAACAAGCACAATATCATGATGTTATGGAGGGAAATAAATACTCCAAACATCTTAATATTATGCTCATTCTTTTGGAGTTTGTTGGAGCTACTAAAACAATATGCAGCTGATATTTTTTGAGTGTTTTTTTAATATAGAATCCAAGGCATCCCACTCCCCACCCATTAACCAACTGGTGATCCAGGGCACTGGAATTGGGTTCGCACAAGGCTATTTTAAACCCTCCTTATTCCAGCAACCAGACGTAGTACTAGATATCTAGTGACATACACTAGATTTATTGTTATGTGTCCAGTATCAGAGGTGCTTGAGGCTGAGTAGTGAAGAACCAAGGTCCAGTACGAAAGTATGTGAGTAAAAAATAAGTATGATTAGATAGCACCATAGTACAATATCGCCCTCAAAGTGTTGTTAGCTTTCATTCCAAAAATGATGATGCCCAACAGCAAGGGCAATCAACAATAAATGCAGCATCTGGCAATGGAACACTTGTTAATGCATGCCAACAACAACTGAATGATCTGCCCAACTAACCCACTAGGGAGTTGCCTTGTGAACCTAAATGGGAAACAGCGAATAGAAAGGATCGTCACCGACCTTTGATTGTCCATTGCTCTCATGCTGTAGCTGATGTTGTTGTTCTGCACCCTTCATCTACAATGACAATGTAATCATTTAGCTTGTTTGTGTGTCCTTTGCGATTAAACCTTGATTTTTGACAAGTCTTCCTGCTGAACGTCCTCTTCTCCATTATCATCAGCATCAGCCCTTGCTGTTCCCTGTTGCTTATTGCCCTCTTGGTCATCATTGACTATTGCAGCTGCTGGATGACATCATATATTGTCCTCAACTCTTTGCTGCAGCTGCTGGTGCTGGTCATAGTCCTAGATCACCATGGGCTCTGTCTGTGTTGACAATGGCATTCTCACTCTTCTTTTGATTCATCATTTGTTTCAAATTGAATCCTTCCAATCCATTCCATAGTCCATAGGTGAAACTTCTCCCAATGTTTCAACATCAACGATGATGCAGTGTGTTTCAGCTTCATCCAAATCGAATATTATATGACCTTCTCAATCATATAACTTATCTCTTCTCAGCCATGATTTTCTTCTCAACCATGAATTGATAACTGATTGCTCTTTGTTTTTTATGTGCATCTGGCCATGCTTGCTATCATACCAGTGCACACTGTTACTACAAAAAGGACAATATATTTACTATTTGCACCTACTTGATCAGGACACAGGCTCGTGATCTTTGTTGTCAATGACAATTGACACGCTACAACATTATGCAATCCTTCAAAACAACAGTGGCAATTGCCAACTCTGACAATGACAATTGACATCTTGTCGGACTCATCGTCGCAATAACAATAATAAGCAGGACGAGCAGGAGATATTGTAGTTACTGGTGATAGGCCCATTATAATAATGATAGTGCATACACAGCACTCAGCACATGCAGAAAAAGGTCAATCATTATTGGAAATGTGGAGACAAGCATTCAATCTACATTCTACATTATTGTGCCAAAACACTGACGGCAATTGACTTTTGAGACAAACATCGACATCAAGGACAACAACTATATCATCTGCCCAATGATAGTATCCAAAACTGCAATAATGTTGGAAGCAATAAAATTACAAATAATAATAATAAATAACAAGGAAGGACAATTACTGCTTAAACATTATCCACTTTTAAAACAGATCAACAATTCTTGAGTGGTAAATACTTGATATTTTCAACAACTTATTTGAGGAGAAAAAATGACAATTTTACTTCGAAAGTATGATTAAAAATGCACCTTTAATCCATGCTTCCATCTGCAATATCATAGTTCGCTCGCCAACTCTACAATTCACAATTCATACAAAATAATAGTAATGCCCATTTTAATACATCGTTCCACTGTTTGATTGTTGCATATATGGAGCCGTGTTATTGTATTTCTTATGAAGTTCAGAAAATATCTGACCAAAAAAGCGTCATACTTTGCAATAATTAAACTTAATCAGTTATTATTTTCATGGAACCAAACTTGCTGAACCTTTTTATTATATTGTAAACAAATTGATATATTATTTTTCAGCACTCAAAGACCATTAATACTAAAGCTCTGCCACCCTAGACAGTATTGCTAATGTTCATATTTCGTCAAAAAAAACGCCGAAAAATCACTATATTTACTGTAACTTTATCAATATTGCTCCAAATTGGACATGTTTGTTGGTGATTTGGAAAGCTGAGATTATTCTGCACTCTGCACACTAGTAACGTTTCGCCCGATTTTGCCATACACTAAAAAATGACTGTAAAAATATCATACATTTCGCCTAATAAGTACTCTAGGTACTACGATAGCGTAGGGTACTTATTTTTCAACGACAGGCAGATAGAAACGTCAACGTCAACACAAAAATGAAAGAGCCGTGGTCCAAACAGCACAAGCGAGAATTCAAGGAATGCAAATTCAGTCTCTCCAATTCCTTCGCCGAGCCTCTATCCCAACCAGAATTAGTGAAATTGACCAACGCCCGAGGCGACACGGATTTATTGGACCTGTACCACAATCACCAGCTGGAATACGTCCCCAACGGCGGATCTCTCGACCTCCGCCACGACATTGCCCGCGTCGTTTACGAGAACAAACTCTCGGCCCACCACATTTTGGTCTTTCCCGGAGGCCAGATAGCCATTCAAACCGCCGCCCTGGCATTTGCCACCAATGGATGTCATTCCATTGTATTCACACCGGGCTATCAATCGACGGTGGAATCGCCAGAATGGACCGTTGGCAATGGAGGCATCACCAAGATTGCACGACAACCAGAGAATCAGTGGCAGGTGGATCCACGCAAATTACGGGAGGCAATTCGGGAAAATACCAAATTTGTGATATTGAATGAACCTTACAATCCTGGCGGGATCGTCATGAATTCGGAACTGCAGCACGAAGTTATAGAAATATGTCGACAGCACGACATTACCATTTTGTGCGATGAAGTGTATCGACTGTTGGAACACAATCCTGCCGAAACCAGGATTCCCGCAATGGCGAATGCGTACGAACGAGGAATTTCGGCAGTCGCCATGAGCAAACCCTGGGGAGGCTGTGGGATCACCATTGGATGGCTGGCGTGCAGCGATTTAAACATGATTCAAAAACTTGTGGATGTGCAATACTTTGGTACGGCGTGTGTGAGTCGCGCAAGTGAAATTCAGGCTCGCATGGTGTTGGGGGCATCAGATGCTATTTTGGAAGAGCGCCTTTCCATTATTCGTCAGAATAAGAAGCTATTGCAAGATTTTATTGAGCGTCGGTACTGTGAGTGGTTTTCATGGAATATTCCGAATGCTGGAGCTATTGCCTTTGTTGAATTTAAAGGGCCTTGGACTTCGAGTGAATTTGGCCGACATTTGGCACAGGCAGGCATTTCTATCAAACCAGCATATTGCTTTACTGATGATGTATCGTCCGAGGTGGAGAATTATTTTCGTGTTGGATTTGGTGAAAGAAAAATGCCATTTGCCTTGGAGGCATTGTCAGACTTTGTTGAAGCACATCAGGTTTCGTGGAGACAAGCAATGATGTCTTAAATAATTGTGAGTTGACAAATTATACCACAAAAATATATGAATGAGTGTTAAGTTCCCAGGAAACTATGTTTGTCTTATGGTCATTTCTTTACAATTAAAATGTCTTGTAGAGTGGATGTATTGCGGGTTAATTACTTTTTTCGCTCAAACATAATTTGATGGCAAAATAAATATTCTCGCTTTTTATTCGGGTTGAGAGGCAGCATGCCGGAGGAAACTGGACGAAAAATGCATGAAGATTGTCAACATCTTTCAATCGTTAAACTATTATTTACAAAGTGGACGATGATGGACCAAAACAAATTATTTACTATCAATTACACATAATTATACTCCACACAACACACACATTCACATCAAAGTACAAAAATAATAAGTGTTGCACCCCTTGCAACTCATCACAAGCAGGACAAAATCAAATCAGACAAAGAAGTTGCATATTCTTACTTCCAAGCACATATTTTCATCAAATTATAAGCAAAAGCCCGTATTCAAAATCCAACAGTGAACCACCAAATGCCAATCATTTTACGTAGTAGCAAGTATTCTCACTGCAGTAATGGGCGTGCTGCTGACATTTGTCGTTTTCTCCCATGTGCTACCACAACTACCCCTACCACTACAACTACCGGTAGCAATCATTCCAACCCCAGCATTACTCATATCAACAATATCATCGCCACAATTCTCACCCTCCTCATGAATCCGTTCCAACAACCAAGGCATATCCCTAATGACTCTATAAATAACACCAGCATCCCCATATTTCCCAAGCCAGCCCAATACATATGGCACCATCTTTGTTTCCGTAGCTTGAATGGACGTCAAATACTCGAGTGTTTTCTCATTCAAGTAATACCGTAATATCTTGCATGATGCTGCAATCTTTTTGGAATTTTTGGGCATTGCCACGGAGGAAGGAGAAGAATTATTTGTGCTACATGAATATCGTCGGTTGCACATGGCCAATATCTCGCCTAATTGTCCGATCAACCGTCTAGGAACGAGCAATGCAGTGCAAAAAGGAAAAAAGGCATTAGAAAAAATCATTAATATTGACAATAATAATAAAATTCAAACAATAGTATATGGATATAGAATATATGAATTCATCTCCTATCTACAGCATTGATCGTACCGATTGGTGGGTGTTTCGGGAAACGATGGCGAATAAATTGATCTCTGCCCATAAAACGCCCTCAAGCTATGATTGCTATTCTCCCACAAACTCCTCAACCCATCGCTCGTGTCATACACGCAATTCAACAAGGAATACACCCCACTGCTTGAAATATAATTCCCCTCCAAATTCAAATACTTCAACGTGGAATTCCGCTTGAGACTCTTGGCCAGCTTTTGTATCCCCGCATCATCAATATTGCAATAACTCAAATTCAAGCGTTCCAAGGTGGTATTCGATTCGAGCGCGCTAGCAATGGCCATGGCGCCCACCGTCCCAATTTCATTATGGGCCAAACTGACAATTTTCAAATGCACATCTTTGCTCAATATCCGTGCGATACACGTGGCGCCCTCCCCTCCGATCCAATTGTGTTCGAGATACAATTCCTCGACGCGCGTGTCGTGGCTGAGTAAAGGGGGGGAGAGGAGGCGCAGTATTTTGCAGTCGACGCCCATGCCGTTGAGGTGGATGGAGGTCATGGTGCGGTCGTGTTGGTGGAGGCGGGAGAGGTAGCGAGGGATGAGCGATTGGAGGCGCCGCCGCTCGGATTGTTTTATGCGGCGGGTTCGGAGGTAGTCTGATAAGCTGATGGAGCTGTTGATTAGGGCGATGGCCACGTTCCCCATTTTATTCTTAATATTTTTATTATTTCAATATATATATATATTTCTTCTTCTTCTGTATTTCTATTTCAAATAATCTCTTGCTTCTATGCTTCTATTAAATATTTTGTATGTTGTTCGTGCGCTTCTTGACATTTATATTTCGTTTACATGTTCATAATTCTCAAAGATTCTCAACGACCGCAGCAGATTATCCAGTCGTCGGTAATTGCGTGATTGCTTCTAATTCTGACATTAAACATTAAAGACACGCGGGCAATTAAATATAATGTTGAGAACACGCACTTGCGTGATTGATTGTTGAAGCAACTTGAAGCATCACAAAATAAAAAAGAACACCAATAAATCCTAACATACCGACAGAGAGCACACAATAAAAAAATATCGAAATGTATTGCTTTTCGCTGTCTTTCAAATGGAGTAGAAGTAGTATTCGCATGCATTCGCTGAGTCTTTCAACTAAATGATTCCATAGATAGTAGTATTATCTACTACCCGTTGCAGATGCATTTTATTTAGTGTTCTACCTAACAACAGCAACAAACCGAAATTCCTTTAAAAGTGTGTGTGATAGTGTTTTTAATGAATA
>JALLAR010001109.1:0-10881 GCA_036939335.1 Conticribra guillardii
AGCGTCGTTGTAGAGATAGTAGTACTATTGTATTTTGCAGGGTGGGCAAGAGCAACTTGAGTCCCACTTTTAGTCCCATATGGTTACGTACGGTACCTATGGTGGACTAGTCCCCATTTGGACTTGGACCTATTTTTGAAAAGTCTACGTATGGACACCTACACCAACTAAGTTCACTAAAGGTTGCATTGTAATTTGCCATACACCAGCCTCAAATGTGACATTGATACATAATGTTACATACACTGTTCTGATTGCATATCTTATGGTTCCTCCCAAATTAATCTGCTGTATATTATATAATGATGCTGCAGTGCGGTTTTCCATCCATGCAATTTTGCTAATTCATCAACATCCCGCAAAAAATATCTCTACTTTTCCATTTCTCATTTTGTTTAAGCATGTCCCGAAATATAGTCTAATCTCTATGTTTGTATCTGCGGATAACAGCAGGTAGTACATGTTTTTGATAAAACTCAGCAAAACTTGCATATTTCAACTGTACTGAAAAAAATTGCACATCAAAAAAGATTACACTAATAGACACAAATCCACAATTTGTATATTTTGAGTGACAAATGTCATAAAAAATATTTACTACATTCACTATCATACAAAAGATCAAAGACAGATGCACAAGTTTGACACATTTTACAAAATTTTCAACAAGAAAAGTTGTGGCAAGAACGATCAATTTTGAAGGGGAAAGACCAAGCATTGTACTCTACTAGAGAGATGGATCTATAGAGTAAATTACTATCAACAAGAAAAATTGTGGTCCAAGAAGAAGACCAAGCTATCCATAAAAAAATACTTCGGAGGTCCCTCATCTCTTGCTCGCATACCAATCCCCTCGCAGTCACTCTATAGCAGAATTATGTCCAAAATGGACATTCACCACTGCTAAGTTTTCAACTGCTAAGAGCCCTTGCAAAATTACCTTTGCTCAAATAATCATTTCCCATTAGGTTCCAGGTGTAATATCCCTTAGCTAGTGTTAGTTTTGAAACGAAACTTCAGCCACAGAACACACAATATCATTATTATTCTTGTTTCCTGCATCATCATTAATGTTTGTGTATGTGGTGGTGATGGGGTCTGCTGGAGGGGGGTACTGCAGAGAGTGATGTCTTGGACACTCCATAATGGGGCACAATTGCTAATGTGCATGAACCCACAACTGATAAGATGATTGCATCAACTGAGTGGGTGTGTGGCTATTATTAGGACATCTGATGTGTTCTGTGCATAACTGCACCAAAAAATACGAAAGGCACCTTAGCATGTGTCCATTACAAATTGATGCCCCCCGCTAAAATCATTAGCAAGTGTCCAGGATGTAAGTGGCTCTTTTAGGCGGGGAGGCCTTTCATCTAGATACAACATAGAACTAACTGGATCATCATTTGTATCAATTCCCCCAACAGTCTTGAAATAATCTTGCTTGCTTGCTTGGCACTCCTTTGTCAATGATACTCCAGAATGAAGCACTGCACTGATCGATGGTTGCACGCGACACTTAAAAGCTTAGGACGATCATTGTATTATATTATTCTTGTCATCTTTTGACCTACCTCACAATTCTTACTCAAGCAAATTAGTACAAAGCAAACAAGAAATTCCACCAAAGACCAATCAAGAACAAAAAATGATGTGGCTTCACAACGCAGCATCCCTCCTCCCTCTTGTTGCCTTCCTTTTTCCTTTTGCCACCCTCGGCAACCGCCATGCTCTGTGGAGGGGTTGATCGCAGCTTTCATAAGCAAAAAGACCTGCTGTTCAAACCGGCCATGTCCCTTGAATTTTTCCGAAGCCTCAACCTGAACGAGTTTGAATGGGTCAGCTCAGCAAAAATTAATTCGGGAGAAGCAACCTGTGGGTTTTTGAAGGCACTGTTGGGGGCACTTCCAGATGTCAATTCTCCTCCTACAGTGAAGGTTTGTGAGTACAATTGCACTTGACACATTCTACATGCTTGTTATCTTGCCATATTATCGCTGTGTGAATTATTACTTGAGCTAATCTAATTTTCTTTCAAAACTACTGCAACAATTGCTTTTGCAGATGTATGTGTCAAATTCACGTCCATCCAGTCCAACCCCAACAAGGGCAACCTGACCATCCACTGCGGTGGCCCCGGCTCTCTCTCCATATGTGCCTATATCATGGGCGGAGAAGAATACTTCAGAGCCAACAATGTTGATCAATACAACATGATCTCCTTTGATCAATGCAGAATGGGATGATCCTAACCAACCTTTGTGGTGGACGAATGTGATGTCAGGCCCTATGATACACAACTCGCTCATTATTTTGTCAATTTCAATGATGAAGAGTCTATCCGTGAGGATGTACAGGTGTTCAAGGCACGTGCGTTAGGATGTTGGGCATATGAAGGGTTCCAATTGAAGTCTAAAACTAGAAGTGGGATGAAAAAGACCTACCACTTTCTTGAATATTCAGGCACACATCAACTTGCTGAGGATATTTAACATACTTGCAAGATCTTTGGTAACCAAAAGCTATCTGTCTATGGTGTTTCCTATGGGACAAAGATCATGGGAACATATGTAGCAGTCTATCCCAATCCTGTCAACTTGATGGTGCTTGATGGAAATGATGATCCCAATACAGATATTGTCAAAAATTCAGTTGACTTTGCTAGGTCAGGCAATCAAAGGATCGATTACTTCATTTCCTCTTGTGATATGAACCCTCAAAGTTGCCCAGTAGATAACATGCGACAGTGCTTCAACGAATTGAACAAACTCCTCCAAGCCAACGTGGCGGATATAGAGGCAACATTCTCCATCTCAAATCCATCTGATCTCATGTCTGCTCTCATTAATGGAAGTTTTGATGATGCTCCGACCTTTTGTGATGCTGCAGTTGACAGGGATTATTCACTCGTGAGAGAAAAGCTCCTTAGATGTGATTCAGAACGGATGCTTAACAGAGGTAATGCTGTTCCATCTTTGCAAACTGGTCAGCTACCCACATTTGATAGTGAATCTAGACCAACCTCTGGAGAAAGCAACATGTGGCCACTTGCAAATTATACGATGAAAAATGTGGCCGCGGATTTGGTAACTGCTATGGATTATGCTTTTGGTGCTCATGATGAAGATATATATGTCAAGTTTTTGATGGATCTGAATAAGGTGAGGCTGGTATTATTTGTATCTTAGCTTCATGTTTACATGTTTCTTCTATTTCTAACTCTAACAAACATCCCTTGATGATTCCAAAATATTAGCCATATCCTGGTGCAGGCACACAAACCCCTGCCACCCGCCGAGCAAAGCAATGTTACAGGAGTGCATGCTACTTTTGGCCAAACGCGGCCCCCTTAGCACCCATTGGTAATCCTCGGATCACTGGTATTGTTACAGGCCAGCTTTATGATCCCAACACACCTTACATTTGGATGCAGGTTAGTGCAATATATACTATATTCAGTAAACATTTTTTGGTGATTGCAGTTTAAAAATTGATTGCTTATCTAATACTTACCAAAATAATTTTCCTTGCCTTAAAAAATGTGAGAGAGCTTCAAACTGACAAGCCTCCTAACTTCCCGATCTGTGTATCACAGTTTGGCAAGTACCAAAGAGGTAACTATTCTTGACCCAGAATGTATCATGAATGTGCATCATTATTTCAAGACAGGCATTGTTCACTTTCCGGATGGTACCATTTGCGAGGTAAGTAAATGTGTCACATGCTGTGGGCTGTGTGATTTTAGCGCATCACGATGTATGCAAAGAATAAACAAATACTTGATTTCCTATCTTTGTTGTGTCACCAACATTTTCAGTTACAACTGCTAGAGTGATCCTATTGGTCAAGCCTGTTCCATTGACCAGGTCATGATAAGTGTTAAGTGTGTTGATAATGCTAAGAGGAAACTAGTGTTTCTGTTGCTTAAAAATGTGTGAAAGACTATCGGATTCGTTGGCACTCGTGTTGTTGGTTATTAAGAAATAATGTAGTAGTTAACTTATTTGGGCAAGGAAAGAGTAAATTTAAGTTTTATGTGGTTATATATAAAAAGATATTTTAGCATTTGTGCCCTCTTAGAAAGAGCAAGTGCGCAATTTTCATCCTAAAAATACACGTTGTAAACATTGACAATGTTCAACACTTTGTGTCCCACCTTCGTGTTTTATGAAATGATGGTGATTACTTTTTGAATGATAATAATTACTATTTTGATCAAGATGAGTCATAATATTATGTTGAGAAACTATTAAAAGCATATTTGATGCATATGATTCATTTGTTATATGTCTTCAATTTGATATATTGGACAGTGGACATAAATTTTTCATTGATTTGATAAGGAATAAGGAAAGGTAATAATTGCACATGTAAGACGAAATATGAAGAATGAACTAATATTGGAACTAACGTGTTGCTGTTGATTAATTTCTGTTTATTCAGGCTGTATCTTGTAATGATAAAAGTTTTTTCTCAAATTGACTAGTTTGTAACTTTTCAGCCAGCCATAACCTCTACAATGTGCACACACGGATGTCAATATGAAAAGATGAAAAAACTCAAAAGGCATTTTTCTCTAATACCACTCAATGCAAACAACATATCTTGTGTGCATAGTTTTTCTGGGTACATCCCATCAACAACTTTAAATGAAATATTGTTTTCCTTGAGGATAGTATACAGAGCAACTTTTTCTGATTGTCTTCTTGAAACATCATTAGAGATCAAGAAAGCAAAGTATGCCTTGTTTGGTGAACAATTCTATTTGTATTGATACTTTGTAGTGTGTAGTATCAGGACTTTTTTTGAATGGTGCTGGCCAATGCCAAGTCGTGTTTGTATGATACCAGACACAACAAGACTCTCAGTTTATCCCATAAGCCAAGAAAGCTGTTTTCTACAAAGAATGGTGGCTTATTTCCTCAAATTCGCATACTTGAAACAACTCATTTCTCCTTTTTCAATGCACACAAGCATATGAAATTAGGGAAGAATGAAGAATGTAAGGAATGATTGATATGTTTCTTTACTAGAATTGGATGAAGCTGGCCCTTTTGTTCTTAACTATCTTGTTGCAATAAATGCATTCCATCAACTAATGTATGTGGGATATCCATCATACCATTGATCATTTGAAGCTGTATTTTTGTTTGCTTTTTGAACATGATCAAATACGTCACTTGTATTTGGTACGAAAATGGTCACTTTTCCATTAGATACATCAGAGTCCAGAGTGTGACAGAAGAGGTGATTCCTCTGGTTTATGGTGTGGGCCATCAGTGCAGATCAATGCACCCTTAAAAGTATTGCTCTTTGGTCAAACTTGATTTAATTCAATGCCTAATTCTTTGCAGAGCACATTGGGCTCAGAATTGAGTAAAAAATGAGCTATTCCCATTGCCCTGACGACCCTGAGACTGAGAATGATTTGGATCCATCATCGTTTTCTGGAACCAGAAAGAATTGTCGATAGTTTCCAAATGCAGCTACTTTGTAAGAATTAATTTTGGCTAACAATACTACAAAGAATCAATAAAATGGTGAGACAGCTGCTCAAGCTAAAGATGGCTACTAGTAGGGGGTAGGGGCTATGGCTGGAGATGGTTGTTTCTGTTTATCGATTCAATTTGCAACTGAAAAAAATGTGATATGGTAGTCTCCCCTCTCATTCTGTGTTGATTCAATTCCATCTACCAACTCGTATGGGATTCTACTAACATTTAGCATTTTGGGGGCTTCATTTTGATGTTAAATGATCATGACTCATAAATGCTTATCGTATGTGTTATGTTTATGTGATATCAAATAGCTTAATATTGTTACTATGTATTATTATTATTATTAGTTCTCTGCAATGCTCTACAGTCTATTGGAGAGAGTCTCTTTTATGAGATTTCAAATTATTTTCATTGAAGCCCATACTCGCAATAGTTGGTTTTAAGGCTGCCCATGGTTAAAGATGTTTTATGCTTGCTTGGGCTGATGCAACCTAGTAGCCCTGGTTTGGCGATGATCAGCGAGCGAGAATTCTTGCACTTTTCGGGGTTCGCGATCTTTTACATCGGCAGATGGCGTCATCGGTGTCAAGCGATTCGTCGTGTCAAGACCTCACGTTTTTTAACGTAGGAATCTGTAAACGAAGCTATTAATCTTTCTCCACCCGCGAAGAAGTCCTGAGAAATGAAACGAAAAGATCCATCATCGATGTGATCATCTCTCTTTCAGATTTCGAACGACTGCATCTAGATACATATCTCATAAATGATGCACCATAAAACTTAACACAAAAACATTGGAACACACAAACAAATAAAACAACGTTTCATCATATCCGATATTATTCGAAACAGGCAAAACAAACATATTATTCTACTAAAACCAAGTTCATCATGCGTACCTCTTCGTTGATTCTTCTCTCTGTGCTCGCCAGCTCGTCGGCCTTTTCTCCCGTCCCTCAACTCTCTACTCGGGCGGCAAACAGCGTCAACAAGGGCCTTCATATGACGTTGAAAGTCCCTATCACCATTACAGGCGACAACATTGATTTGACACCTGCACTTTCGGACTACGTGAATGCCAAAGTTGATCGCACTATGGGAAAACTTTCGACAACGTCTGTGTCAAATTGCGATGTCTACTTGACTGTCAATAAGAACCCTAAGGTGAGTTGAGTGCAGTTTGATGAAGTTGACGACTGCGCTGGCAAATATGGTGCCTCTCTTGAAATTCAAGCTTATTCGGTTATAATCAGACACTCATGTTCACGAGACTGCTTCTTTGCCTTTTCGGATCTTGCAATATAGGTTGATGATGCGCATACAGCTGAGGTTGTCACTACGCTGAAGGGAACGACATTCCGCGTCGCTGAAAGTTCACCTGACATGTATGCATCTATTGATTTGGTGGTAAACCGACTTGTAAGTATTTCCCCTACTCTAACTTGTGATGTCCCCGCTCTGTCGGGTTGGCTGTTTCGCTGAGATTTCGGATGCGCTCACTAAAGTCTTCCTCATCAAAAATCACAGGCAAGAAAGCTTCGTAAGTACAAAGAGCGCCGATTGGAAGGATACCACGGAGGCCCCAACATGGGCGAAAATCTTGCGGAGGTTTTGAACACGCTTGAGGTGGATGATGATGCAGTGGCAGATGCTTCTGAGGAATCTTACATTGACCCAGAGCAAGCAGTGGTTACCAAAGTGAAGAGGTGAGACAATTTATTGAAGTGATGACCATAAACTCGTGAGCAATCACAATTTTGAATGATAAACTTACCGCTTGTATCTACCTGGATTTTGCATATTTTCTAAATGCAGCTTTGACTTGGGTACGGCTATTTCTATTAAGGAGGCGATCTTCGCACTTGACTACATTGACCACGATTTCTACGTATTCCGCGACGAAGAAACCAATGAAGTCAGTGTTGTGTACAAGAGAAACGCTGGTGGGGTAGGCCTCATCCAACCAGAGTAGTTAAGAACTACAGTTTCAACACATGCGAACGATCTGGAAGCTTGCACTTTTAAAAGCTTGTATCTTGGGAAAGATGATATGAATAGATGGGTCAGAATGCCTAATTCCGTGAAGTATGGATTAGCGCTGCAATGAGAATCTTGCATTTTTGCAAAAAAAGTTGGGACATCTTTTGGTTCCATGAAATATCCTCTTGTGCAGGTTCATGATGACATGACCTGAAAAACAAGGGTGTTATTGTTTAGAGTTGACAACAAATGTTGGCATGAAGAATTTCTAATTTGGTGGGAACCAATCTTGACCCCCTTAAACTAAAAAATTCCACCATTTATCTCCAGTCCTTGTGCAGCATTTATTTTCCTCTTGTGTCTCGTCGGGCTCGCTGCTTGTTATTATTTTGCTTTTGATGTAAGCGAGGTAGGTAAATTGTTGAGGGTCAACCGAAGACAAAACAGTAGTATGCACCAATGAGAAATAATTGGCCAAGGTAGTAAGTAAAATGAAAAATAATATTAGTAGTTCTGTCCGTGGGTTTAAAGGTGACCTAGATGTGGTATCACCCTTGTCATGTATATAAATAATTAGATTATGGTTATCCCCTAAACATCTTACATAGGTTGCAGGCTAATCTTGTCTGCCATTACTACGTAATATTGTATGTGCATTGTGTAGCTTCTACACAATATCATACATGGTGTTCTCACATCTTAGTAAGTGGTATGGTAGTCCCACTGGACTGTATGCTCACTCCGTTCTACCCTGTCATGGTCAGGTTCAAACGATCCCCGCGAAGTATCACTCATCCTTCTCATTTATGGGAGTTGATGGTGGCACTTCTTCGTCCTGCTGTACCAGTACCAGCAGCAGCTTCTATCATTAGAACTACCATAGGATGCTGCACTTCAACAGAGAATCCTTCCTTTTCCAAGCTTGCAGCTTCATCAGGAAATCTGCCAGGTTTGTCAGTGTGTTCTCTTTAGCAACACGCATGATCCCTGCTGCCACTGCTTCACGTATCACATGATAGCTTATCGATTGGTGCTTTTTGTTTAGCCTTGACTCAGGGATGCTTGTTTTATTCACAACACCTGCATTATCACAGATCACAGTAGAAGTTGGCTCCAAACATCTTCACCTTGATCCTCTAGGCTACTACAAAGTCTCTAGCAATCCTCGTTGCCACCAACTCCAATCCAAAAGTTCCTGCCTCGACAGTGCTCTGTTTCTTGCTATAAGTCATAATGGGAGCATTGTTCACAAAGATGACAATGCCGGTCATCGGCCTCCTAGTCACAGTGTTGGATGCATAATCAGCATCAACAAACACAGTGATTGTGACAGGTTTGCCAAGCGGCTCTGGCATATCCAAAGGGTCTTCCTCCTTGACCTTGCCGTAGAAGGCAACCCCGTCTGCATCCTGGTTAAACGCTTCTTTGTTAACAGTATTTACCAAAGGGTCTAATACAATTCGTTGCTTAGGGTTCTCCTTCAAATAGTGGAGCGCTAAATATAGTGCTTTCATGGTGTGCCCAGCTTGTGGGGATGCCTGATACTGCAATAGCAGCGATGCCTTGAGCTGTATGTCACATCTACCCAGCTCAATATCAATAGCCCAGCGTAATATTCCTATTAGCTGTTGATACCTGGAGATTAGTTCCAAGCCACACTCATCAGTGACATCAAGCTCAGGCTTGTCTCCCGGAGGTAGTACATTCTTGTGTTTCATCTTTCCTCCTTTCAGCTCTCAGCCGTCTTCTACAAGTAAGTCCTTGCATGTCTGTACTGCATTCTTTACATATTTTTCACTTTTTGTGCTCCAGTGTGGCATGCCATCTGGCATCTGGCATCTGGAACTTCTCCACTTCTGCGCCTAGGAATGTGTCTGGCAGACCATACCCAGCCTTCAAGTTAAATTCTTCTCCAATTTGTAACATAATTGCCTTCGGCGCCTTGCTAACTACTAGGGTATGTGCCATTAACATGCTTTGATTTCCTAGTATACATGTCAGCATCTACTGGCATAGAGATAAATCCCAATGTGTTTTCAATGAAGTCAGCAAAGTAGGCTCTCCAGGCTGAGCCTGACAATTTTAGCCCGTACAATGCCCTTACTATTATCATCACCTTTCCCTTGTCTATACCACACTCCATATCTGCTTTAAATCAGATCTTTTCTCTACATGGTGCATTTAAGTAGGCATTGCCTGTATTGCAAGACATTACGTCTAAGTTGTTCAGGGCTGCTATGAGGAATGCAAGCTTCACAGATGCGCGTGATACCACACTCAAATAAGTTAGTGAGGCTGGAGCCTCAGTCTTTGTGCCGTTCACAACAAAGCGAGCTTTCCTAGTAAAGCCCATTTTCACATCAAAAATGAGACAGCATGTTATTTCCTGGTACAAGGACAACTCTGGCACCTTGCCAGTCCGTATGTCCTGAGGAGTGTACTTTTCATTCGATTCATAGGCTACTTTGACATTCATCATTTCTTTCTTCACTACTTGTTCCCAGTAATCATTCCCAGTAAGCTTGTCAAGCTCAAGTGCCTCTTTTATATTCTCTGGGATGCAAACTCCAAACGTTTGCATGGTTTTCCAATATTTTGTGGCACACTTGGCGACAATCCGATTGATCTTTCGGAGGGTGAAATCAACCCACCACTTGAAGGCAGGTTCTTCATGAATCTTATTAGCAACAGCGTACTTTGCGAGTTTGATGGGGTTGCTTTCTGTAAAATCTTTAAGGTCAATCCATTTGGTTTGACTGTCATTCCTCTCTACGAGTACCTCCCAACCAATGGTCGTGCACTTAGGTGTTTTGTTGCCATTCTTTGATGAGGTTAATCCATCGCATTGAGCAATGACACAATTATTCTTTCGGTGGTCACATATTTTCTTTAATATCATAAATTCTCGTCCTTTGGAATCAACTTGGCTATACAAGTTCTCCACAATGGCATTTGCATAATACCTATCAAGAGATCCATCTTCGAATTCTATTTTGTATTGAGGTGTGTCCAACAGTGGGTTCTTATAATATCTCCCCATGGGAGTATCGTCAAGCTCAGCTACTCTGCATTGAACAGTAGCACAACTGGGCTGTGTAGCTAAGTTACCGCCTGTATTGGCCTCATTGCTAAGCACCATTTGTGTGCCAATATACTTGTCATACCAGTCATGGTCCACATCATCCTCTTCAGGTGGCTTGTCGTTCAAGTCCCCGTAAGATATGCCATCATCTGGGTTATATTTGTCCCTGTATGCCGGATCCCGGCTTGGCAAATCAATATCTTCAATATGGAATGCTTCCATCCCTGGCAGAACAAAGTTGGTATTGTCCAAGCGGACTTTCAGTGCTAGAGAAGGAAATACCGGCGGTAATTACCGGATTACCGCAAATCCTGTTACCGT
>JALLAR010001110.1:0-10881 GCA_036939335.1 Conticribra guillardii
GGGGTCCCAATTAGGGCCCATATCACGACGAATGACGTAGTCCAGTGGAATTCCCGAAACTCCCCTCTTCATTGATAGAGCATTTTCCACCTTCTTATCCCAGTCATAATATCCGATGCCCATTTCATCGGTTCCCATTTTTGGGATTTCGACCTTTATGTCGTCAAGCTTCTCGGCTTGGTCTGCAATCTCGAGTTGCCTATGGGCGAGCAACATTTCGTCTGCAGTCCAATCGCTTGGATCTGGAATCTGCTGGCGTTGATCTTTGTCGCGCAACCACCAAATCAATGATTTTATGTTTTTCTCTTGGATAAATCCAAGCTTGGCAGCTCGGCCATTGGCAGTGGTTGGCTGGCTTTCATTGTGGTTCTTCACAAGGCCTCTGGCATCTTCAGTGCTTAAACCTTTTAGGTCATCTAGGCTCCCTAGTGCTTGGCATGTGGTTAGCGTTATACGCTGTTCTGTAGTTAATCGACATACTTGTAATAACAAGTTTAGGTCTGCCAACAAGGCTGCGTTAATCGCTGCAGCTGCCATTCCTGCAAATGCTTGCCCTAGTGCTGCGCCAGCTGCGTTCATTTGAAATGTGAGTGTTAAATTCAGTTAAGATAACAATGAGCTATACTGATACCTCTCAACACCCTTTTCTTGGGTGGGAATTAGTATTCTTGTAGTCACTCGTGACTTTAGTGCCAATTTGTCTGCTGTAGTTGACGCGGGAACACGAGTGATCAAGTTCATTACCATTGTCAGCTAAGCCCTTGCTCTTCGAGCTTGACTCTCTTCGAGAGTTCATATCGCGACAGAGTTAACCTCAATGTCCGATAACAGTGTGATGTAGGGTCTTACGGCTAAAGATCCCTATATGTGTTGCAAAACAACACTGTGCCACCTTTGGCTGTATTAATGTTTACCGTCTGTATCACAAGACATGTCCTTTCTTTGTAGTCTCACTACTTTGCTCTTCAAGCGTTCTAAGTTGGGTCTGATAAACTGTTCAAAGGTGACCTAGGCATAGCATCACCATTGTCAATGTATAAAATTAGATTATGATTAGTTACTACACATATTAGGAACAGACTAATCTCATCTGCCATTACTACGTAATAATACAACATACAGTGTGTGGTTATCACACAATATCATATCAAATGTTCTGACATCTGAGTAAGTGGTATGTTAGTCCCATGGGACTGTATTCACTCTGTTCTGCCCTGTTACGGTCAGGTTCAAACGTGATGGCAGACACGCTTTGAGTGACCAAATGATAGAGACAAACCATGGCAATCTTTCTGATGCCAAGAGATCAAGAGATGGGGAAATTAAAGATGACACAGGAGACGCCAGCAAGGAAGAAACTGAAAAAATCAAAAGATTCCTCAAACTCAAATTGTAGTAGTAGTAGTGGCAAACTTGACCCCAGGCCACATTCAATTACTGACACAACAAATAACAGGGATGCAGCGCTTCCTCATCGTTCCACTAAAAAGAAAAAGAAGCGCAGCCAGAAATCTAACAAACACAATGCTAAATACAAAATAGTATAAAAGTGATTATTAACCATACTATTTACATACTTGTAACTTGTATTTTGAAGTGTAGGAGTCTTTCTTTGCTATTTCAATGCAAGCGCATCCATACAAAATGTTGAAAGTAAGGCTCTCGTCCCCACACACAAAAACACCTCATTTCAGCTTTTCAGTTTGAGTTTACATCTGCCAAAGACTCACAATGCATTTACAACAACAAGTTGGATGATGTGCAAACATTGCCCAAGGACACACACACACATGCACATCATACACAAAATTGACACAAATTAGATGATCACCACTGTACCATTGCCACCATGGGCTCAAGTCAGAAGATATTGGCGTGGACACTCAAGAACATTATTTTAATTCATTTGTATCTATTTTTTGCTTATACAATATGTATTATTTTTATTTGACTGGGTGGGGCAGAAAATAATGAGCTGTTCTACACAAAAATCAAAGCAGGTTTTAGTTTTAGTAATGAACCATTCCACATTATTTGGCATAGTACATGGAAGGAGACAGATAACACACTGGTGCCAGAAAAGCCTCTAAATAGTGCTCTGAGGTATTGATTTTCAGAGAACATGCTTTAAGACTACTGTTATTATGCCATCATTTGTTGTAGTTGCTGTGATTCATTCCTGGGAGGGCCAAATTAACATTTTACGAGCTTTGCTTTGTGAGTCTAATACAATGCTACTAAATAAATACCAATTCCTTATTGTAACACAAGCTTAGTAAATACCAATTAACTTATTTTTAGTGCCCAAGCACAATTTTCATTATGGACAAAATTATAGCAATTTTCATCTCTTTGTTAATTTCACCATTTCAAAGTGGTCACAAAAATGATTCCACCATAAACCATCAGTATCGCAGTGCTTCATCCAACATCCAAACCCTTGTCAGTCTAACATCCCAACTATACACTTCTGCTGACATCACCATCATCTTCCTGTCTTGTTGCTATGTTGCACTGGACTCTTGCGTTTTTCTCCAATATTTACTAATATATCCCCTTTGAATTATCATTCTTCAGAAACTTCACTGAGCCTTCTTCTTATGCTTCAGATCTCTGGCAGTAGCTCAACATAATGACACAATCCCTCTTCCTCCCACCACACCAGTCATAACATTAAATTCCTGTTTTCATTATAATTGGCAGCTGACATACAACAAAATTCAACCAGGAGGCAGAGCACGCAACAATCAATCATATTAATTGACTTGATGATGAAGATGGAGGATGCAACAAACTACATCACATCAGCATCCTCACAGTTATGAACAAATATGAGATAAGGTGGATCTGTGATTAAGTCAAAAGATTGCCTCTTGCTCTTGAGTCTCGATTCACCAGAACAAGCTATTTTTGACTGGGTTATTCTAGGTTGCTATATCAGTTTCAGACCACCATACCAGTAGATTGGTGCCAACACTTCTAAACCAAAATAAGCGCATTGTAGAATGGCCGGACCAACCACCTTCTTCTGGTTTTATTCCTTCTGATTTCCGACATCACCTTGTTCATCTGCATCAACGAACAAAGTTTCACCTCGGCCAATCTTCTCAAAATCAATGTGATAGAGACAGTTCAGATTCAATTCAGAAAGAGAAAGCAAAAGAACAAGGATATTAATTGTGAACTCATAACTTTTAAGAACAATCTTGCAAATCCAGCTTTCTGTCTCTGTCTCTGTCCTATTTGTGCTGGTGGTAATTATGATTTCTAAATTATTAAAATGTTGTATTTTATAAAAAAAGGATGTCTTTGTAGTGCGCCATCCATAATGAACACACACACACACACCATTTTTTCCTCTTGGAGACTTCTAGATGGAAACATGGAAAATCAACATAGTTGGAAAAAAAATATACAATAACAACTTCTTGGGGTAGTGACATAATCAAGAGTTTTTCCTAAGTTGTGATGTGTGATAATACTAATTATGTATGATGTATGTATGATGATGCAATTCAACTGTGGCAGTTTCATGATCTAATGTCATCTCAAAAAAACAATTTTTAAAATTGTGCTTATGTGTATGTACATTAATACTCTCATAGGTGGGCTACGATAAATCTACACAAATTAATTATTACTACCTCTCTTTCAAAAATAATATGTTTGGATAACCAATTGTTAAAGTAAACGAAATACTATGAAATGGGATTGCCCCTTTTTGAAATTATTTCAGGAAGCCATGCTGCCAAAAAATCTGAGTAAGCATAAAGTATGAGTAATCCAAAATCCAAAGTAAGCCCTAAAATTCATGCAGCACAAGTTCAGCAATACTCAAAAAAAATTGAAAGGCAATACATCTATACATCTTATGAAAGCTTACACAACACACATTCATTATACAAACCATTTCTTTGGAAATATTGGAATCTAAAATTAGCCATTTGGATCACTAATCACTAACAAGTTGCTATCCAACAAACATGACAAAAAAGCAAACTTCCTTAGGTTGCAGAGTCACAAAATAATATATTACAAAAAAACTGATACTATCATGTGCTTGAAAAGCAACAAAAGTTTTGTATAGACTTTTTTCATTATTTCTTAGTTGTTGAAGTCCTTGGGACTTTTTGAGAATTCCTCATCAAAACAGTCAAGTGGTCCCCAGATTCTTGGGGACATGGATACTTTTGGGGACTGGAACTTTTTTGCAGAAGTCTATGACTTTTTATTTGTCCATAATGACAAATTTGAATTTGATGTTCCAGCAATTAGGTAGTAGAGTCCCAGTAAAAGTCTTTTCCGCTCCAAACATCTGGAGGATGAAAATGGTGCAAAGTCAAGGGTAAGATGACCAGTTTTTGCAGGGACTTTTTTAGTCCACGAATAGTCCCCAAAATCTGAGCATTTTTTTTGGGTACCAAAGGACTTCAACTAAGCATTATTTTATTATAAATTTTACAGTACATTTATCATGTAAAACTATTTTAAGTACAATTACTTCAGCAATACTCAATATTTTTTGAAATACAATATGTACTTGAAAAGCACGTACCATTTATTTGGAAATATTGTTATCTAAAATTAGCATTATGAAACACGAGGAAGCTCCTAAAAAACAAGCATAAAAAAACAGCACACTTCATTGGGCTTAGGTGGCATATCTTGTTGTTGTTGGTGTGGGGGAGACAAAAATTCTGAACCACAGCCAAAGCATAATGTTTTGTGATGCGGCCATCGGATGTCAAATATTTTTTTAACCCCTTCAAAAATCAGTTTGTACCACAGAATCAGAACATTTCTGCATGAGTGCTCCCAGTTTTGACAACAATATCTGACCAAATTGAAGCATGAACATAAACCTGCACAACCCAAAGTAAACTGAATTTCAAATATCAACTGAACTCCTTTTGTGAACCTTCTAATTAATGTATTTGCTACAAGCAACAAGTTTGACTATGTCTTAGTACCTAAGTAGAAAAATGTTCAGGATTCGGCAAATCAAGGAAATTTGTTTGGGTCTGACACACACTAATAACTCACGTGCTAAAAAAGGGATCAACTTAGGCTGTTTGCAGATGTTGAGAGCAAAAACACGTTTTTGCTCCAAGAATTGACTTTTTTGCTCCAAAAACCCATTTGTGCGCGTGCAGACGTGAAGCAAAAAGGCATTATTGCTCCAGATTTTTTTGCATTCGAAGCAATAATTTTTGCTCCAGAGCAATACTGGACCATTATTGCTCTGGAGCAAAAATTATTGCTCTAGAAAAAATAGTATTGGACCATTATTGCTCTGGAGCAAAAATTATTGCTCTAGAAAAAAATAGAGCAAAAAGTACATTTTGTATTAATTCCTATTTAAATCAAATCGAGTAGCCTATATATTTTTTTCATATTATTTCCTACATGACCAAATCATGTATTGGATTTTGATCAAACCTGGCTGGCCGGCCGGAACGGGTGCCCAATTGATCAAAAACAGACGTCACCAAATGTCATCGACTTAGAATTCGCATAAAAATTACAACTCCAATGTCTGCACAGACACTTTTTTTTGAGAAAAACAGTGTTTTTGATCTCAACATCTACAAACAGCCTTAGTGATGCCCAGTTTGAACTTGTTTTGGTTTTGAGTGATTTTGAATTTCTACAAGCGACAGCCAAGACCTATTTTCGACTTGTACTTGTAGTGGGTTTTTCTCCCTTCGTAGGGAGAGTTTTGAACTCAAGCGATAAAAAACATTTTTTAAATGGCGATGATGGTAATGAGTGCTAGAAGGGGGCACAAGCTTAGGCTTAGTCTACAAAATGATAATGGTACAACAAAGCGGCTCAAATGGCCACATGTATTTATATTTTTCATGGCTTTTACTCGTGGGAGGGGTGTTTTTTTGAAATTACAACAAAGTGTTGCAGTCTGTAAGTCAACCCCACCTTACCTCAAAGTGAACCCCAGATCTGTCTGCTGTCAGACCCATGGAAATTTTCTTGGACAAATCATCCATCACATTAGACTACAAAATGATATTGGTGTAACAAAGTGGCTTAAATGGCAATGATTTTTTAATTATCATGGTTTTTATGCTTGCGATGGTTTTTTTTTGAAATTGCGATAAAGTGATGTAGTCTGTAAGTCAACCCCACACCCCACCTTTCCTCAAAGTGAACCCAAGAACTGTCTGCTGCATCTGAGTGGTTTCTATGATAACTGAAGGGATCAGAATTCATCTCAATAGTAAGTTTGTTCCATTGTGTGAAAGTTTTTTGATTGGCATGTTGGTAATGGAGAAGTACTTGTGGGAATCAATTAGCATCAGTGGTAATTTGTCATAAGTATTTCATTTTCTATTGCCGCTGTTCAGTCATTTGATACTATCTATTCGGTAATGATTTTTTCTGTACAATATTTTATGATCACAGTAGTTGTAATAGTATTCCCATGGGGCAATAAATACTGTACCTGTATCAATGATAAATGCAGTACTAAACAGTAACAGTAATAGTGCAATGTACAGTTGACAGTTGTAACTTATTATTGGCAGTAGTAATCAAGTCTCTTTCTCAAATTTCTATTCCCAAACAATAAATTAAATTAGTTCAATAGTCTAGATTAGTCACCAATAAAAGATGTCCTGCACATAAATTTTGGCCCTGTAATCAATTATTGTAACTGATACAATGTACTATAGCTGTAACAGGTCTTCAAATACCCAAATCAGGGTTTTCACATCATTTTCAAAAGATTTAGAACGTTAGTCATGTAAAGGTGAACACACATATGTAAGGCACGCTTGTTTTCTCATTTGTTTTAATACTATGTTTGACGTAAACATTCGAGAACCTTTAACCAATTCAAGAAGGATGAAAGTTTGACTTGAACACGCCATCTCTTGTCAGAGGATCTGACAATACAACAACAACATCATCATCGTCATCGACATCATCTATCAACAAAGCAATATTATCTAAACCATTTATTCTATTTTGGCAAAATAATGCCATAACATGGCAAGCTGCTATCTCCGCTGCCACTCTTGCTCTCCCACACTAGTATCCGCTTCCTCTGATTACCACAGCCAATACTATCACTGCTGGCCACAACCACAGCCATCTTGCCCCCGCGGTCCCACATCAATGAGCAAGCTGGGCTTGCAGCAAAATGCCATCTTTGCCGTACCTCACCCCCTCCTCCTCCTCACCAGTGACTCCTTCAACACTTCCACCATAAATATCATCACCACCACCACTTTCGACCACAGTCTTGCCACCACAGTCTCTTGCTGATGAGTGAGATGGACCCGGGACCTGGACGGTCTATGAACCCAGCCCTGTCTGCTGCCACTTGCCATGTACTGCCATCTCCTTTGCCTCGCCTTGCTCCCATTACTACCCGCATCTACCCCCTTGGCGGGGAAATAATGAATGCGAGCTTGATCATTGTGTGCGTTTTTATTATTTCAATTTCAATAATTCTAACAATGAAATTTTCCAACCACAACCACCAGCTGTCATGGCCGCATAATTGTATCGCAGTCTCCACCAGCTTGTATTAAGCTTCTGGCATCTGAAAATCTTTTATTGTTACCATAGGGCATATATTCCCTATTGCTATTGAAACATATTATATATGTCCTATTTTTACATCGTTATTGGAATAATACCCCGGAGATGGAGTATATGTACCACAAATTGGAATAAGTTACCACAAATCGGAATAACAATCACATTTTGAAGGGATTGATGTGGATCAAAATATATATACACGGCATTAGGCAATAAATGTGGATAAGTAAACAGTCATCTACGAGTACCAGGCATGATTTTTTAGTTCCCGCGAAAGTAGGAATTGTATGCCGATAAGTGAAGTCATGTATGTTTGAGTACCGTGCATTGATTCCGATTCCTCTGCCAACGTCTGGCAATATATTTTGCAAAACTTCAAAATGTCCGGTAAAGTCCATTTCAGTATCCAAAAGTAAAGACAAATGCAAAGAGAAACTTGTTTGTTTTCTGGTGCATGCCAAGGGAAATAAATAATCTATCTACGTAGAATAATAATAATAATAATAATTCCTATGTATATTTGATTATATTTTATTTTATCTCCAGAGAGCAGTACAATGCTACTTCATGGTGCGCTGGCCCCTCGCTCTCTTGCTCTCTCTCTCCCTCTCTCTGAAGAGAGAGAGACAAGAGACTCTCTATGTATTTTCTGTTGAGCAAGCCATACAATAAAGAGATAGATGGAGATCTCACTCTTGCTCCTTCTTGCTCTCAGAGAAGATGTGCAAGCAAGATGATGTGATAAGTTTTTTTTGCATGCTATTATCATGCTATCATCTTCTCTATGCTGATAGTTGTTAGGATCTCTCTCTCTCCAGAGAGAGCAAGATAGTACTACTAGTATTATTACTACTACATGATGATTCTGCTTTAGTTTTTCTTATTCTACTCTAGGGTGAGCGGAAAGTATGGGAATGGATTAACTGGGAAAAGCAAGTGTCTTGGCTGTTAGGTGAGTGTGATCCTGATGATGGTCTGGCTAAAATTGTTTTGTGAGTGATATCATACATCATACTACTACTACTACTACATCATACTACTACTACTAGATACTACTATCAAGTACTCCGCACTGGACCTAGGTTCTTTGCTTTCTCTTGATCTGGCACCATGCAATAATACAGAACACGTGATCTAGTGTTCTCCACTAGATCACTGACGACTACTAATAACTACATGTGGGTTGCTTAAAAAAGGAGGGTATAGAATAGCCTTGTGCAGACCCGACTCCTGTGCCCTGAATCCCCCAAGTGTCATCGCAGCTGACTTGGCACATAAGGAGGATTTTCAGGCGCCCACATGTGAAGAGGAAAACAAATGTCAGCCGCTGTGTTAGGCGTGTGACAAAATGTTGCTCATAACTAAAATCTGATGCTGTTACATCCCAAATGATACGACCTGACATCATAAGTATCTGGATGGCAAAGCGTAAGAAGACAAAAAGACTCATGTCAGGTTAAAAGATTCTGCAAAAACTTCATGCAGGAGGATTTGTTCAGGGATCTTTTTGGTTTGCTGGTGTCAACCTCAACCTGTGTGTTGTCATGCAGTGTAGAGATAGAGGAGGCACATAGCAGAATAAAATGAATCATGACTTGCAGCCTGAAACCATGATGGATTCCGCTGCTAGTTGGTCAGCTGCAGGCGCCGTTTGTCGGCGCATTCCCCCCCGCCCCCTTCAGCCGCAGTGCAAGAGTCATGGTGGGCTCCTCCAAACATGCAAATATTGCACAGCTATTGCTCGCATTTGTGCACTTGAGGAGAAATGGTCGATACGGGTGAATTTTCCGGCATATTATTTGTATCTCGATTGTTGTGCCCCGAGTGACTTCATGTACGTGCAGGGTAGGGATGGGAACCCATTTGTTGCTGTTTGTCAGGCATTGATTGCCAAGCTTGCCAAATATAAGTGCTTTCATGATACGGTGGTGACGAACTGAACTCACCATTCATTCTGCCACAAGCCGCCATTGTTTTTGCAGTCCGTGCACACATTCTTTTGGAATGAGGGGTTTGTGGTGCAGCTATTGACTCCAGAAACTGCGATCGATGTGAATGCTGACGGGGGGGAGAGTAATGTTGTTGAATGTGCATCATCAGATTTGTTGAACGTCCCAGACATGGTCCGGCCGCACGGGCTGTCAGTGAAGGTAGAGGAGGGATGGGAAGGGATGGACACCCATGCCAGTGGCTCATCGTGTGGGAGCACGGATGCCATGATAGGTAGTAGCCCGTAAAGATAGATTGGATGATCACTTTTTCCCGCCTGTTATTTCTGGAATGTATTGTTGTGTTTTGTTTGGTTGTTTCTGCAAGGCATGCAAAACATTGCCATCGCAATGTTGGCTGGCAAGATGCCAGCGTCATTCTTGAGATTTGTTTCTACGTTGCCTGTTGTTTGCTGCCAACTTGACTTTTCAGGGGACCTGGCAGCGGTTATGCCGAGGTGGCCGCCGTGGGATTGTATGCCAAATTTATCATGGCATCCATGACGTCACTCCACACCCCTCCCTCTACATTCACAAAAACGAAAGTAGTGCTCATAGATGCGCTCATACCCTCCGAGAAACTGGATAGTTGCTCAGACATGTATTCTTTGAACGTCTCACCCCTCCAATATCCTGCAAGTGAGAGCACGTTAGCTCCTCCACCCCGTTAATGAGTGAGTGTCGATGCAGTTGATTGGGGTTCCTTTGAATTCAGGATAGTTTAGTTTGGTGCCCGCATTCTTTAACGCTAGCTTTGTTGCTCACATCTTGCCTGTTGCCATTCTTGTCCACATAGGCTGACAGCCATGTGTCACCATTGGTAAGTGGATCGCTGCGGATGCGACAGTAAAGTCAACCCACTGTCCTCATGGGGCACAGTATTGGGTTGCCATTGGGATGGTGGTGGAGGCAGACTCCTTTCCAGCCATTCTTCTGATTGCCCAATTTTAGAGTTACTCTGTCTGCCGTCATTATTGCTGATTTAGGTGAGTTTCGGGGGAGTTGTTTCAGCCGCCCCAACCAATCACGTTTGAAAAACGTTACATCCTTCATGCTAAATTGTTGTGTTTGCTTTGACTCATTGCGCGTGCATGTATTCTCCCACTTGGAGGAGGAAATAGAATGTGATTAACACAAGTTGTCCAACAGCAATTGTTTTGTTACTAACTCCACTGACAAATTCCTGTTTTGCGACTTCCTCTGGCAGGTCGACTTCGACAGGGAGTTTTTTTATGGATGGGGGGTCCTCCTTCTGATGGTTTTTTTTTAGGATGGCGCGCGCAAGCGCGCAAATGGACACTTCGCGCATCGCACGTAAATTTTAATTCCT
>JALLAR010001111.1:0-10870 GCA_036939335.1 Conticribra guillardii
ATTTATACTTAGGAATGCATATACCTCTACTTACCTAAACAACATACCTGAATCCCAGATTTCAACCTATTTTTTGTCGTGCATCCTAGAGTACAATTTCCAGTGAGTGAATATTGAACTAGCCTTTTTGGGTTCATGTAGAAAATCATCAAGATCGCTCAATTCCAACTTTGCACTAATACGCTGAAATAAATGATTTTTTTAGAATTTTATATTTTGATTCGAGTAAATAAAAAACTATGTAGGATCCAGTATGCTTTACCATGGGAGCAATATTCGAATTGATTCATCATCAAATGAATGGTGATATCATCAAACATAACGTTTTTGCAGCTCAATTACAACAACCATGACCATGGAAAAAATCAGATTGCCAAGATAATATTTATTTCACCAAAGAAATGGATTCCACTATTCAAAATAGTGAAAAAATCATTCTAGAGAAGCCAAGATATGAACTGTTTAACAGACATACAGTATGTCTACTACAAGAAGACATCATCATCATCATCATCATCATGTTGATGTTACTATTACCAAAACAACGACAGTAACTACTTTTGGTGGATGGGAAGAGATGAGAAGTCAACATTATCAACAGCTCAAGGATCAGCCAAAAAAGACTTTGTTTTGTTCTCAATTTATTGCGCATTTACAAATAGAATTTTTGAATCCGAACAATAAACTCAAGTTAAATTATTGTTAATGTGCGGTATTTATGCATTCTTTCATTTGAGAAACTGATTTCATTTGCAATTGGCAATCCTAGGATAGATCACATTCAATTTCAACAGTGAAGTCTCACTTAATGCTTCACATCTGCATCGCACGAGAATGCCGTGCGGAACATGGTATCTGTAAGAATTGAATTCCAATCTTCATTTTGAATCAACGCCTCTGCCATGCAACTCCCAAGCATCCACACAAACAACAAAAGCCCACTATGCTTCCAAAAACAACCAATGCCTTTTCCCATCCCTCTGCTTTTTGCCACCAATTTGCCTGCTCTTTCTTTGGAAAATCTTCAAAACTTGTATACACATCTGCTGGTATTACACTCTCCGCCAACACCCCAAACAAACCCTAGAGCACAGCAACAACAATAGTGTCGTGAATAATATAGCCCAAAAACAGACAAAAATAATTAACAAAATTCAAACTCTCTAGAGAGCCTCACTTACCCATCCACATCCCGGATCATTCATTGCAACCCGAAAATATCCTTTTTCGCCCCATCCTGCACCCCAAGAATTTCGTAATTTCCAGTATGGCGTTGCAGCAGTTGCATTATACCCAACAATGACGACTGCATGATCAATGCACGATTTTTCACAGCATGCACACCCTCTATTGTGCGTCAACACTCCAGCTCGGTAATTCATAAAAAGATCACAGCCAGAGCTCATAACTGATGTGACTGGTTGTTGCGCGACAGCTGCCATCATGAGCTGCTTGTGCTCTTCAAAGGAGAATTGATCCTCGGTGGTCATTACAATTTTGGGTTCGTGTAGGTAGGCCTTGGGATTTTTCCCCGATAAATCGCAACTTTTTGTAGCTGTGCCAAAAGAATCATCGAAAGGGTAGTCAGCTTCGTTATCCAAATTAGTGAGCAGACGAAGAAAGCTTTAGTTAAAAGTTGTGTTCGATAAAAGTGAGTTATTCAATCAAGGCCAAATGTCCCGAAATGCCACCTACCATTGGAAACTATTCCACCCAAATTGCCCATACCAAAATCATTATGCATCCATGAATATCTTGAGGCAAGTAACTTTCATCACATAGTGGCGGGTGCATATGTTATAGTTGTCGTGGTAAAAGTTAAATTCAGCAAGTGAGACACAAAACATTATTCATAAGATGAGTGATTTTTCCATTTTTGAAGTCAACAAAATAATTCCATCTTCAAAATCCAAAGAGCATGCATCCAATAATGCAACACGATTGTTAAAAGGCAACATCCAAAATTCTATCCACTGAAAAAAAATGAGCTCCAGTGGCCCCGACTTTAGAAAAATTGCCTTGACCTCATACATTTAAAATGCTCAACCCCAGTTCAATAAAACTACGTACAATATTTCCTCCATTGCATCCATAATTCTCATCATCACACGAAATCAGTTGCTGGTACGACAAACTTCTCCCCTTAAAATTCTCCCCTTTCTTCGAAAATGTTTGATTGGTAATATACAAAGCAGATTCAATTGCGGCTGTTGTCGCTATTGCCCAATCAGATTTACAGGCACCTTGATTTTTCACTACGGTCATGACACCCCTGCCATGCCAATCAATGGACCATGGTAGATTGTTTAATGTTTCTTGCAATACTCTTCCTTGATTTCGTGTTTTTTTCGTACTGATATTACTGCCCTTTGGGACAAACCGTTCCAAGTTCCCCAAACGTAGGAACAAATCGACCTTATCATAATTATCCGCAAGAGTGCCTTCCACTGGAACATACGTCAGATTTGACAAAACTCCCAATCGCCTCGCCTGTTCCTTTAGCGTCAAAAATGTTTCTTTATTGAACCCCAAAGAAAATGATGGGGGAGGGACGCGACTATTCCAAAAGGACACAACTTTGGATACCGCAACCAATCTTTCCGTACGTTCTTCGGTTGTTATATTGGGATCCACATATTCTGGTAAATATTCGCCCACTAGTTTCGATAATAATGTGAATTTCTCGGTCGGAATATCATTAATGTAGTAGCAATCTTTTTTGGTATTGTTTTCGATTTCAATGAAGCCATTAAGGCAATAACCGCATGTGTGGGATGATTTTTCTTCGTAGTAGTAGCATGTGCGGTTTTGGTCGAGGGCGCATGTTTCTTGTAATTCGGCGGGGCATTCGGTGATGATTTCTTGGGCGTCTGTTTTTACAGCAATTAACAGGCAAAATTGTGAGCCTCGTGGTTAAAATGGAGTAATGTTTAATCCACGGAATAAAATAAAATATTAATGTGACATTCATATATAATGCCCCAAAATCAAGTCAATCGACCCGGACGATAATTATTTCATTGTAGATACTACTCACAAGTGACGCTCGTCGTGATCATCCACAAGGAAATCACCGCAATAGTTGCCGCCTCCCGTAAAGAATGCACGAGTTTCATATTATTTCTGCAGATTGACTGATAAAAGGCCCTTGCTTTGCAGTGAAATTGAATTGATGATTGCTTGTAACGAAGGAGATTAAAATAAAAATGACGTGAGGTGTTGGTCTCGCTTTCATATCATTATTTGTGCAAGTAAGAGGCAAGTAAGTAAGTCTTCGATGTCATTCTTTGCGTGGCGGCGTGGCGTGCTCTCCTTCCGAAAGACCACACACCACACATCATGATTCGTTACTATTAAGTTCCTACATGTCATTGCTCTTTAGAGAGAGAGTAATTTTTAATACGATAGGTAGGAGCGAGAGGGTACGATAGTTAGGAGTTAGTATGTAGTATGTCGGAGCAGTCACGCGAAAGGGACTCCGCCTGGGTTGGTTGGCATTTTTTGTTCGTGTATGCGGGAGCGAATGAAATAAATTTGGCCGCGGCAGCGGCCAGACTGGCGCAGCCCGGGCGCCAGACCTTCTGGTTGAGGATAATCAACACATGCATTATTTTTGATGCATCACAATGTGGATCAAGGTGAATTATCGACGAAATCAGCAAAATGGTAGATACTACCTGAGACATTATATCAATAGGTGTAAATTCATCATTGTGTATTGTAGCACTCAATCATACAATAATATCGATTTCAATTTGGAAAATGTACGTTGAGATTAAGATTGAGTTACATTTAGTTTTTAGCTTTAGCTGATCTAAGCCAATTTTTGCTTTTTCAACTGATTGAGTTGGTATTAGACAAAATTAAACTCAAAAGTAATGTTCCTGTCATTGTCACCCTACATAGATTCACAAAGAAATTCTATCATTTATTTAAATGAAAATCATTTTCTTTGCTGCAGAAATGAAACTAGTTTCTCGATCTAATTTCATTCAGGTGTATACCAAAATTAACCAACCTTGCAATTCAGCTTTACATGTTTAATGCTTCACTAGCTTTATTCTTGTAAGGATTCAATATTTAATTGTTGTATCTCTATTGATATTGATATAATTATGTTTGATCATGAAATTAATAGAATCAAAACTCACGTTCAATTTCAGCTTCGCGGTAATAAAACACAACATTTATTTGATTGCACTTTATGCACATAATATCAACATCCAGACAAATAAGCTAATGTATAGCATTTATTGTTATTATTATTATGCATTTTGAAGCAAATCATACAATTATATTTTTTGCTAATTTTTTGTTGTGAATATTAAAATTTCTTAGAATAATTAAAAAAATCAGTAAATTTAAGTAACAACAAGAGATGCTCGGATCTCTTGTCATAGTAACAAACATTGTATATTTTTTATCAAGGAGCATCACAATTTTATTGTTCATGTGACCTCTTCAATGAATTTTGAATCCAATATGTTCTGCATATGCTGAAAGAATTAATCAGGAGACATTATCATTTTTGAAAAAAAACTAGACAGCCCTCTCCAATATCCAATCCCCTAGCATCGATTGTGATGCCCTCTGATATTTGATTGTTGTGATGCACCCAATTATTTTTGTGAGTGGTTGAGAGTGGCTCTCACTCTTGCCGCAGATTGATTGCTATTTTTCTTGTTGTTGGCTTTTGTATGGCTTCCGGCCATTGCTGTTGAGTTTTTTTCAACCAGAACGACCGTCCACCCCATTGATTGTTATGTTGCATGTTTTGGCATAAATGGAGATGGCATTGTAAATACAGTTTCTGATTGTCGTTCAACCATGCTTCAACGCGTGGTCTGCTCTGAAGCCGACTGCAGGGTATGCAGAGTTGCATGGGGGGAGACCTATTTTTAGGGAGGTGAAACAGAGCAGTGCTGAGTAGATAGATGTGGGTAGGCAGGATCATAAGAATCTTTGAGTCTGATGCATCATTGTCAAGATGAGGAGGGTCCCCGTCCCTGTTGGTAGAGCAGCCGTGCATCATTGTTGAAGAGAGGATGGATTATGATGATGGACAACAACCAAACAACATCACGAGCAAGATCCTTTGTGTAAATCCAGCAAATATCCTTCTGAGAACTTTCCCATGCAAGCTACTCGCTCACTTTTAGCTTAATAAATAAAAGTAGATCAAATTGAAAACAAGATAACCGTAAAGGGTTTCATACATCTAACAAAATTGCTTGACAAATACAATACCCTTTATGGTTATCTCGTTTATTATGCGCTAAATTTATTTAACAGCTTAATTGATTGATCCAATTTCACAAATTAGAAAACCATAAAGGTCCCACAACCATGAACTACATGCCATTTGGTTTCCCTGCAGCTTGGACCTGGACGCAAATAAAAAATCCCGTGTCTCCAAACAACAACATCTCAGGCAGAAGGATTTTTTAAAGATTTTCAAACAATGTTGTGAATCTTCAAAACATGCACATTACACGATATGACTCACCTATTTGAGACCAATGTGTTTTGTCTGCCTTTGTCAGCACTCCCACCCAAATGGAACTGGTTTGAAAGCCCTATAACTAATAAGTTTGAGAATTTAATGTCATCTTTCATGCAACATCATGGGACGGCTATTTCTAGTACCCATGCACACAATTTACATCTGCATTATGGCAATTCATAATGGAGGACTGGGCCTAAAACATCCACCAAGTAAGCTAATACAGTTACAACATGATGCATTTGTGTGTCTATGATGGCGTTTACATTGGAATCAGCAATGAACAAGTACATTCTCTGTCTACAGTTACTTCATTGTGTATACTGACTTGCAACACTCTGATTCTAAAACTTTCATCATCCACCGCAAGTATGGTCCAACGTTAGCTCAGTTTTGATTTTGATCCAGTAATGATGATGGATACACAATGAAACATTTTGATAACCCATTTAACAAAACCAATGCCAAGAAGACGTCAATACTATTGCCGCCAAATGAATCAAAACATTTTTCTTTACTACCTCCCTACCAGAATTTGCGTTTATTGTAAATGGCATATTAAATCCAGGCCTATCAGTAGTGCTAATTGTTATGAATCAATCAGATCCACAACATCCCATGTGTAATGAAAATGTTGCAGTCAATTTGAAACAAAAGTTAAGATTCGAATTATTGCTAGAGACAGAGAAACGTACCTGCTCATGCTGCAAGGAGATGGACATGTTTGGTGACCACTGTCTAGGTTGCAAAAATCCACAAAAACAATATCCATACTAGCAAGATTCACGTGTTGGCTTCATTATTTTTTCAGAGTTTCCATACCACAGTCAATCTCAAATAGAACAATGACTCAGTTGAAAAAGAGTCCCTTGTGTACCTCAAATCTGACCATTTGATTTTGTGTTTAGGCTTTAGGATTGATCAATTATTGGATCCACAACAACTGTGGTGATGCCTTTTGTCTTGATTGGGTTTTGATATCACCATCATTAAATCAATCAATCACAATTCTTCAGTTGAGAAGGCAGATCTTTCCAAACACTAATTTATATTTCGGTTCCAATTTGGTTCCACTGGTACCAAATTATTCCAATTTCCAATTTTAACAGAGAATGTATTCATAAAATTTTAACAAAAAAATAGTCACTAATAAATTCCAAACAAAAAAATTGGAACAATTTGATACAATTTGGTACCGGTGGAACCAAATTGGTATGGAAATATATATAATCTTCGAAGCAATCTGCTTTGCGCCGTCAAACTGGAGAAATGGAAACAGGAATGTTTGTGCAAACATGTAGTGCATCAAATGAACTTACTTAACAAATGCTAACAGCAGATAAAATCATTGGTGATATTGTAAACCAGAACATGGTACTCATACCCATAGTCTTCATTAGTCATTAGCCCATGGGGAGCATGCAAAGGTCTTTTCAACCAATTTCTTTATGGCAACGGGGCTTTACCTCTTCCTATTAAGTATGAAGAAAATTGTCATATGGCTTAGAAGCCCCAAGGATGGCCATGTCTTAAACAAAACCAACTAAAATGTTGTGGCTGCTCAAATTTGGAAGCAAGAAGTAGATGATCAATTTCATGGTTATTCATACATGGCCCTGGATCCAAAAGTTTGGACAGATGAACAATTCGGGTTTAGTACTAGCTAATATTATATATTATTGATCCATATTTTATCAGCTTATCATCTCAAGTGAAGGTGACACTCATCACAGAGTGAATCACATGTGAGTACGGACTTACAAGTACACACTTCATTTGTTAATGCATCCTTTTCAGATGCTTTGTGCCTCTGTCATATTCCTCAACATAACACAAAGAAAAGACAGACCAAATCCAAAATGCCATGTGTTCTATTTTTTAAAGAGAGAAAGAATTCTTGAAAGAGGCTTGATTACTGCTTCATTGTGGTGAGTCGTTTGCATACAACATTTGAATGCATCTAAATTTAAGTTTACTATGTAAGACACTGAACTATGGTTTGCAATGCAAGGCAGATTAAGCCCCATCCTAATCTGCATCCGAACGGGTCAAGTGGTGCTGGCTGGCACTGAGCGCCCCTCACACATGCATTTGTATTACATATAACACGGCTAAGAGTCATGGTATCTTGAACGAATCAATCCAACCCACAATTTAGGATCTGTGCTTTTTCCATAAACCACCCAAACATCCACACAAACAACAAGCGCCCAATATGCTTGCCAGAATCACTAATGCTTTTTCCCAGGTCTCCGCTGTTTGCCACCAATTTGGATACTCTCTCTCCGGAAGATCTTCCAAGCTTGTATACACCTTTGATGGCAATGCGCTCTCTGCCAACATCCCAAACAAACCCTAGAGCACAGCAACAGCAATTTTATTTCGCGAATTTGAGTGAGGAAGCAAAGCATAATTTGAAAAGTGCTATCTCTAGAATACATTACTCACCCATCCACATCCCGGATCGTCCATTGCAATACGAAAGTGGCCTTCTTCGCCCCAAAATGGGCCCCAGGAGTTGCGTAATTTCCAGTACGGCGTTTCAGCAGTGGTATTATACCCAACGATGACAACAGCATGGTCAATGCATGAAGTTTTACAGCATTCGCACCCTGAGTCACTTGTAATAACTCCGCCCTGATAATTCATAAACAGATCACAGCCAGATCTGAGCACGGATGTGATGGGCTGCTGGGCCACAGCAGCCATATGGAGCTCCTTGCGCTCGTCAAAGGAGGATTGATCACTGGTGCTTGTAACCATCTTGGGTGCATCCAAGAAGACATTGGGATTTTTCCCGGCAAGATCACAGGTTGGAGTAGTTTCACCAAAAAAATCTTCGTAAGGGTAGTCAGCTTTAGTTTTCAATGCATATGCCGTGATCGACGAAAAGATATGGTCAGCGATTTTGCATGAGCAAAAAGGGGGAAATGACTCGATATATCAAACAATAATTGTAAACCGTGTGTTGTTAGATACGATACGTACCACTGGAAACCAATCCGCCCATATTCCCGTTGTTAAAATCATTATGCACCCATGCATATCGTGTGGCAAGCATCTTTAAAAAGCAGTGATAGAGTGCATAAGTTGCGGTTATTGTAAGCAAGAGAGAAATGTCAGCTGAAGGTAAAGTTCAAATCATTGAACAGTGGACAGATTGAAAACCAAAAAATATATCAAGACAAAACATTGGTGGCATTTGCATTTTATGTGCCTTGGTTGAAAACGTAAAAATATTCTCTTCAGTTATAAAAAGCACAAATCATACATCCACAATGACGATTTCCAATTCATGCACGCCGAAAATCAGAACCACTGTCTCGGCCTAATAACAATGTTTACAATCTCAATCCCAACCAAATGTAACTGTACTTACAATATTCCCTCCATCGCAACCACTATTGTCTTCATCACACGAAATCATTTGCTGATATGACAAATTATGTCCGTCAAATACCTTCTTATCATCCGAACGTGATGAATCGGAAATGTACATGGCTGATTCAATCGCCGCTGCTGTCGATACAGCCCAACAACATCCACAAATACCTTGATTTTTCACCTGCGTCGTAGCACCTTCGGCATGCCAATCAATTGCGGCTGGTACTTCTTGCAATGTTCTAACGTTGCCGTTACTACCCTTTGCCACAAACCGTTCCAAATTTCCTAGGCGCAGGTCTTCGCTATCCCCCTCAACAGGAGAATATGTCAGATTTGACAAAACTCCCAACCGCCCTGCTCGTTCCTCCAGCGTCAAAAATGTTTCTAAATTGAACCCCAAAGAAAATGATGGGGGAGGGACGCGACTATTCCAAAAGGACACAACTTTGGATACCGCCACCAATCTTTCCGCACGTTCATCATTGGTTATATTGGGATCCGCATATTCAGGTAAATATTCCTGCAACAAATCAGATATCAGAGTTGTTCCCTCGGTCGGAATATTATCAATGCTGTAGCAATTGTCGTAGATTTCAACGTGTCCATTAAGGCAATAACCACATGTGTGGGATGATGATTCTTCGTAGTAGTAGCATGTGCGGTTTTGGTCGAGGGCGCATGTTTCTTGTAATTCGGCGGGGCATTCGGTGATGATTTCTTGGGCGTCTGTTTTTTTGTGTTGGTTTATGAAATTATTAAAATTATGCAATGAGGCAGATTGATGCAACCAACGAGCATTATTTTGAGTTGAAATAAATGAATTAAATATAATAAGGGCATTGAGAAGTTGCAAGTTGCATGCATTGAAACTGGTTGAACAATGCTCGGATGCCTCGAATTGAATTAATCTTCTAAACAACGAGGGGAACATCCAAAAATGCTGTGTTGCTAGCCCAAAGTAGATAGTAGTGCCGATCAGATCTCTTCATCAGATTCTCAATATTTTGCGATTCGAAGGACCACCTTCAAAGCACACCAACCATTGCCGACATTGCTGCTGTGTCGCATGTGACAACTTTCCTTCCGAGCTCAATGTGTGATCGGACTACAAGTTTCAATGCTGAGCGAGGACAAAATCGCAACCTTGTCGACCACGAGCTTCCGCATGAATTAAATAAATATGAAACACAATATCCTTCAGACCCAAACAAAAAAATCTTGGTACTTACGGGTAACGCTCGTTCCTATCATCAAGGAGGAAAACGCCAAAAAGGATGCTGCCTTCATAAACGACTGCGTGGACTTCATGGTCTTGTTCGCGATAGTAGCGAATTTCAAATGGAAAGACAAAGGAGCAGATAAGATCCTAATTTTTTATGATGTTTTGTGCAATGAACAGAACAAAATGAAAACACCAGAAAACTTCATGGTTGTCGTCTCTCGCTCAGGCAGATAGAGGTCGTCTACTGTTTTATGATGTAGATACTCTAGGTAGAGATGCAGTCGCGGCATCTACAAATTAAAATAATTATATTTGGCAGGTTTAGGGTTTAGGCCTTCACTACAACGTCATCATAGTTGTAGTTCCTATGTATCATCCCGACGACATCGCATCGGCGGGTCGCTCTCGATCTCTCTCTCTATCTCTCTAGCGTACAGAGAGAGAGAGACGGCCGCCCGCAAGATGCAAAAAAGATGTTATTGTATTAGTTCCTTTGTAGATTAATAAGTAGAGTAGTAGGTTCTCCTACCTACACATTAGTACTATTATTTTTTGCCTTTGAGATTTGATACGATCAAAACATACAGTACTACTAGTATCTCTGGTACCTACGATACATCTCATACCATAAGTTACACATAGCATTATGCACGAGTACTACAGTCTACAGTTGGGTTCATCCTGAGGATGAACGCAGTAGACGCCGTCTGTAGAAGGTACCAACTGTGTAGGATCGTACGCAACTGATATTAATTCCTTTT
>JALLAR010001112.1:0-10869 GCA_036939335.1 Conticribra guillardii
TTCCTTTACCGTAGCGGCTTTTAATATTCCGTTTTTTACAGTAGAATCCCATGGTCGATATTTCGGTCGGTGGGTTGGGGTGGGCCCAAGCGTATCGGTTTTGAAGCCAGTGGTGGAGCGACACTGTGGCTGTGGCGTGGGATTGGCGAATCTCATCAATCTTTCAAAGTATCCAAATAACGGACAAAGACAGACTGAAACCTATCCACCCGTCCAAGAACCATGAATCATGAAAGTGCAATATGGAATCAATAGGATATTATATACTTACGTAAGTTGATTCGTACCAAGAAATGCAGGTGCATCAAGTCCAAGAAAAGACACTGACATCACGTGGAACCAGTTGGATGACGAGGAATCCTTGCGATCTTTGGCGTCAATGTGCAATTACCTATGAATGTGATACACAAACTATTTGAAGACTTATTGTTTCACTTGATTTTCATTTTAACACGTTTTAACCACCATGGATAAAGGGTTATTGTACAACATCATAATAAAATGCATCAATATTAGGAGTAGAAATAAAAAATGGAAGGCAACGCCATAATTATTATTTTTCAATTATACCCTAACTATCGCACCGCACCATGAAAGCCTACGCCGCTGCCGCCACCTTCCTCTCACTCGCCGTCCACTCGGCCACGGCCTTCGCCCCCTCCAAAAACTCCCTCGCCATCCGCACCCATGCCGCCCGCGTCGCCACCACCACTCCCACCTCCTCCTCCCTCTCCCTCGCCGCCGACGCCTCCGGAGTGTTTGACCAAGAAGCCTACATCGCGGAATCGAAAGAAATGCGCCTGAAACACCTCGAAGAACAAGCCATGTTCGCACTCAAAATCGCCGTGGAAAACTATGGCAATGCCGTGTTTCCCAATGCGCTCATTGCGGGAGACACGGTGATTACTCACCTCCTCCACCGCATGGGCTACTTGGCCAGCGGCAAGGCCAAGGTCATGGTGGTGGACACCTTCCACCTCTTTCCCGAGACGATGGAATTTCTCCGCGAGATTGAGGAGTTCTATGGGTTCAAGGCCGAGGTCTTTTGTGCGGAGGGCGTGCCGGTGGGAGATAAGGCGGCCTACGATAAAAAGTACGGGGCGGATTTGTGGAAGGAGGACATTGAACAATACGATAAGGTGTGCAAGGTGGAGCCCTTTCAGAGGGGGCTCAAGACCTGTCAGACGGATTGCATGATTAATGGCAGGACCAGATGGCAGGGCTTTGAGAGGGCCTGGATTGATCAATTTGAGAATGCTCCGATTGGGGGTGGTTTGGCCAAGTGCAATCCTATTGCCTACTGGACACTTGAGGATACCTTTGATTATATTGCCAAGTATGAAGTGCCCCACCATCCTTTGCATGCCAAGGGATATCCTTCCATTGGGTGAGTTATATGTAATACCATAGTTAGGCAGAGTGAAGCGACGCTGAGCAAGGCGAACGAAGCTGAGCTGAACTTTGATTCATGTTTCTTTATTTTCGAAGGCGAAATCCAGCCTTGCTGTTATTTGTCTTGATTGTTCTCTTCAGAAAAAAGCATGTACATCATTCTAACAAAATCATCATTTTAATCTCTTGCTCTCCATATAACATATCACACACACTCCATCCACTCCCACATACACATGCACACCACAATCCCAAACCAATAAAATCAACAACAAACCACAGAGACGCAAAAGACACCATCCCCATCCCCGAAGATGGCTCCACCAAATTCGTCAACTTCAAATTCGAAGGCGATCCCAAACCCTGGCTCGATTACGCCTCCGAACGCAAGGGACGATTCGTCGGCCTCGCCAACAAAGATGGATCCACCAAGACCGAATGTGGCATCCACGTCGCCGGCGCCGAACAGACATTTGATCGTGACCTATGGGAAGAAGGAGCAGTCAAGAATATCGCATCCAACGACGAGGCATTGGAAATCATCAAGAGCGGAAAAGAGGCCGTCATTGCCGTGTATGCCCCTTGGTGTCAGTTTTGTCAGGGTATGGAGGAGGAATTTGAGAAATATGCCAAGGAGGCGGGTGTTCCCGTTTATAAATTCAGGGGGGATGAGGAGAGGGAGTTTGTGAGCGAGCATTTGAATACAGCGAGTTTTCCTACGGTGAACCTTGTGAAGGCGGATGGAAGTGTGGTCAAGTATGATAGTGAGGTGAGGACTGTGGATGCGTTCAAGGCATTCGAGACATCTAACTAAGGTGATGGTGTTTCAGTCCTTGTTGGAACGCAGGGTTTGGTTTGCTGTACCAGGACTCATTAACAACTACTATTGAATGAATTATTTCATTGGGAAAAGAGTATAAAACAGAAATTCGTATTATCATTCTTTATCATTTTACCATGATGAATATGATATGAATAATTATGTTGAGACATTATGACAATCGGCTCCACTTTATACTTAACATCATTATTTATGAAAGAGGAGCAGCATTTTTAAAGACATCGAAATAATTTAAGACACAGAATTAAAAATGTTTGATAGTATTATTTATCTCATCATTAAAAATCAATTACTACATGACACTCTCGCTATTCTACAAACAAATATACTAGAGAGTACATCATAATGTGGCACTTAACAACATATGCCATTATAAACATGTATTTCTACCATCTAATACATAGAACTAAATTGATTCATTTTGTTCGAATCATAAGACTGTTGTTTAGAACTTGGCTTAGAATGCGAATCAGAATTGAATGACGAGCGTTGATATTACTGACTCCGTTATTCTCTGAACTCGCTCTATCCATGAAATTGAGAACACTAACTAATAGATCTGGATCCATTCCTTCAAATGCCTGCATGCGAAAGTCTCGAATAAAGTGTTGCATAAACACTTTTTGACGGGCCACAATTTTTTTATTTTCATTTGTATTCCATTCCAAATACTCTTGAAGGTCAGCAGGCATTGGATGAAGAGGATTCTCATAGTCAATCCAAGCAGTTACATCAGCAGGCACATTTTCGTGTGTATAAAAATGGCCAAGAAACTGAAGAGTGTGGTTGGAAGAAAAGGTTGCATTGATACTTGATCTATTGCAAAGGCAAGGGGAAAAGAAGCCGAATCCAGCGCTTGTGATGAGAGTTCCATCAAGATTCAATTTTCTCAATTTGTTGTTCCTGACTAATCCATCTGCCAAAATGATTGCTGAGACATTATTGATATGATTGCCCGAAAGATCCAATCCCTCCATCGTGCATCTTGGATCCCGCAGAAGTCTTGCAATCGCATCGATTCCATTTCTGCCAAAGTTGTTGTGTCTCAAATTAAGATTCTTGGGAGTCAATGCAGGATTCTCAAGAAATACCGCAATGAGCTCTTCCACCAAACCATCGTCAATCATATTTTCATGAAGTGCAAGTAAATCCAACGTAGTCCCTCGCCTCATGAGAGGGGCCATAAGCAAACATAACCCCTCACTGTTTAGTTCATAAGCATGCACAATTATCTGTTGCAGATTGTTGTTGTTCTCCAAAAATGGATTCAAAAATTGAAACATTAGTCCTTCCCTTCCACACTTATGATTTAGATGGAGACAATTGATGGACCTATTCTGGTTGATCCCCTCACAGAGCAATTGAAAAATCCTTTTTGACTCATCACGGTTAGTATACACGAAAAGTCCATCCCGCAAGAAATGCAAGCGTGCCAGGTGGGTATTGCTTCCAATGTCTCGCCCTAATTCCTCAATTTCGGCAGTGGTAGTAAGTATTAAATTATTACGAGAGTTAAGGGAAAGCAACCAACGGGTGAGGCGATCGAACTTCTCTTGAGGATCTCGACCAAGGCCAACTGAAACATTTGTAAGGCTTGGATCATCACTCTTGATTCGTAGCCAATTGTCTGCAGTTTTAAAGTTGCCGTCGTCATCATCTATTAATCCTATATGGCTCATGATGGTGGCAATAATCTCTTGTTGTGGCGTTGTGAGATCCGAACCCGAACAACAGAATAGCGAAAATTAGGAGTTGAAAGCATTAGGAGTATCATTTTTATGGTGCCACCACCGTATTGATTGAGCGAGTGTATTGTATCTCGGGCGGGCGAGGGGCGAGAGTCGAGAGTGAACTGTATGATTGATATCGGTAGGTCTGGAAGACCCCAAATATGTAAGATTTCATACTGAATCCTACGTAAACGTCTACAGGCGTTTTGGATCTTTTAGATTTTTTCCTTATCTCGTGCACTCTTTGTCATTCTTTCACATTACTCAAAGAAGATCGCCACCATGACCTCCACTACCACCAACGCCAACATCAACACCATCAACACCATCAAAGACCCCTCCTCCCTCTCCAACTCCAACGAAGCCACCATCACCCACCTCTTCTGGGACGCCCATGTCGATTTCACCACCTCCACATTCCACGCCAAGGCCACCTACAATGTCTCACTCCTCCACAGTGGCGTCTCGGTCCTTCGACTCGACACGTCCGGATTGGACATTCATTCCATTCAGGTGAATGGAAAGAGTGCCACGTTTTCATTGAGCACAAAAGATCCGGAGAAGGGCCATTTGGGAAATTGTCTTGAGATTCAATTGCCTCCAAGTAATAATGATGATGAAGCTACAAATAATGCTGCTATCATTAGCAACGACATTTCCGTAACCATTCAATATTCCACCACGAAAGAGGAATGCACCGCGGCACAATGGCTGCCTCCGGCGCAGACGGCGGGGAAGAAGTATCCATATGTCTTTACGCAATCGCAGGCGATTCATGCGAGGAGTCTTTTGCCTTGTATGGATTGCCCTTGTGTCAAAATGACGTATGATGCAAGGTATGTTTTTGTAGAAAGTACTCTACATTATTTGCATTTTGTGTGTGCTGGTTTGTTTCATCATGATTATTTAATTTGATTTCACTATTTTTTTGTCAACATTATATTCATGTTTGTTATAATTTTATTATTCTTTTTGAATCCATTTCTTCCTTTATTTACTTTTTTTTAATTCATTTATGAAAATGACAAAACAAACATAAACAACATGGGTCCACCATCATCCATGGAACATAAAATACCATGATGCACAAATAAAAAATATTTAACACATCAATACTTTAGAGTCACTGTTCCATCCTGGGCCACCTGCGTCATGTCCGCCCTATCCAAAGAAACATCCTCCAGCAACAACGACACACAAACATTCTCATTCCACCAACCAGTCCCCATCCCATCCTACCTATTCGCACTCGCCGTCGGAGAATTATCCTCCCGCGACATTTCTCCCCGTTGTCGCGTATGGAGCGAACCTTCCATGGTGGATGCGGTGGCGTATGAATTCGGGCAGGTGGAAGATTTTTTGAAGGTGGCGGAGGAATTGACTTTGGAGTATCAGTGGGGGAGATATGATTTATTGTGTTTGCCTCCTTCGTTTCCGTATGGGGGTATGGAGTGAGTTTTCTTTTGTTTTATTTTTTATTTAGTGCGGATTTGTCTATTATGTTTCATCTGTAGGTAATAATATATCGTGAACTCATCTTTATTTTGTTTGTTATTTATTTTATTTTATTGTCACTCTTGTTTGGTTCAATTTTAGAAATCCCTGTCTTACATTTGTCACCCCCACTCTTCTTGCTGGAGATCAATCCCTCGCTGATGTGGTTGCACACGAAGCAGGTAAGAATTATCCTTTACTGTTATTAAAAATGGTGGTTCTGTCTTATTATATTAGTCGAACCAACTACTAATTTCTGTATCAATCAATATTGCCACCACAACATACACAGCTCACAGCTGGTCAGGAAATCTCGTCACCAATGCCACATGGGAGCATTTCTGGCTCAATGAAGGTTGGACCATTTTCCTCCAAAGAAAAATCATGACCAAAATCCATAATGATGATAGATTCTTTGATTTTGATGCCATTGGTGGGTGGTCACATTTGAAGGATGATATGAAGTTGATGCCGGACAAGTATACCAAGTTGATTCCCGATTTGGGGTGAGTGTGATGTGGTGGGCCAAAAAGATAATTGAAACAAGTCACACAATCATAATGTGCTGAGAATTATCATGATTGTCATTTCTCAATGTTTCCACTTCCTTCCCAACCCAACAACTTTGCCTTGAATACAGCGATGATGATCCCGACGACGCGTTCTCCTCTGTACCTTACGAAAAGGGATTTAACTTGTTATATTCTTTAGAAAAGATAGTTGGTGTGGATGCATTTGCGGTATTTATGAAAGCATACTTCAATCATTTCAAGTTCGGCGTCGTAACATCACACACATTTAGAGAATTCTTTGAATCTCATTTTAAGGATATCGATGGCATTTCTTCCTTTGATTGGGACACATGGCTTCACAAGCCCGGCATGCCGGAAACTCCCAATTTCGATCGTACATTATCTGCGGAATGTGAAGGGCTTGCAGATGCATGGATATATTGCGACGAAACGAATGGAGTTGTTCCAGCGAGAGATATCGTCAAGTGGTCCACTGGTCAAAAGACTTGTTTCCTGGATGCAATACTGTCAAAGTGCGAAGCCAGAGGTCGGCCCATGTCCATTTTGACAATTGGTCTAATGGAGGAGGCGTATGGGATGCACGAGAGTCAAAATTCAGAGATTTTATTCCGATTTTGCATGATTGCTGTTGCAGCAGGTGATTCAGCAATCTTTCCCATTGTGTTGAGGTTCATCACATCTCAGGGTAGGATGAAGTTTGTCCGTCCACTGTACCGGGCATTATTCAACTCTGTTAAGGGAAAGGATGTAGCTATTGCAACCTTTTTGGAGAACAAAGACTTTTATCATCCTATTGCCGCAAAAATGCTTGCTACCGATCTTGGTGTTGCAATGGGACAGAAGGAGAAATCTAATATGAGTAGCAGTAGTAGCAGTAGCAAATCCAGTGGCGACGGTGGTAAACTCCAAAAATCTCTCTTGGTTGGAAGTGCTCTCGTATTGGCGGCAGCGATTGGTGTTGCTTTCTTTCGTGGAAAACGAAATTAATACTTGGAACACATATGTGCTGCTTGATGGTTATTATTTGTTAACTTTTGGGAAGCCATGGATTATTTTACCAGTTGCGATTAGATGATGCTACAGTTTTGTTAAGCTTTGAATTGGTGACATGACATTATTGTACTACCTACCACAAGCATTTTCTTTTTTGAGTATGGCAATAAACAAGGAGTTGATTGCTGAGTATGTTTTATGTCAATCACAACAATTGATTGATAATTAAACCATATATTTCATCTGGCATATTATTATGTTGGCCTTGTGCTCTTAGCCATGGCATACTACATAGTTTGCCTGTATATTATTTTTCCCATCATGGCTATGTAGTATGTATTAGTCTCACATATCTTAGAAATATTCGTGATTGGGAAATGGAAAATCTGCTTTGCATGCTTCAACACGGTAGACTGATGAATTGCATCTTGTGTTCATTTTAGTAAAATGGAGAAATCACCTCTTTTGCTAGAATTTTGCAGTTGAACGATGAGAAGGGGCGTGTGAATTCTAGAACACACCCTCTCAGTCTGTCCCTAATACCTACACGGCAGACTGACAGACCAAAAGTCGGTCGCACCCAGTGAATGCGAGCAGAGCCACCCATCAACTGCATCGATACATGTTTTACGTCTATAGGTAACTATTATCAAGTTGTTATTATATATCAATTTATACCTTTAACGTTGAACGGTAATTTCGTGTAAAAATTAGGGACAATAAAATTTACCACCAAAAACTGCCAAGAAAAACAAAACACTGTTGTAATAAAATAATATGTATTTATTCTTTCATCGGCTCCTCCAACTTTCATTCTTCCTCCACTAAATCAAGAGTAGAACAAACAGTGCTATTGCATTCACACAACATCACAACTATTTGGTCATCAACAGCAATACTAACGACATTAACGACAACAATTACGACAAGATGGGATCCGCCAAAACTGCCAAAGCTGTCAAATCAGCAGCACCATCCACCACCGGAACCGGAACCGGAACCATGGGTACCATAGACACCACCCTCCTCCACCGCGCCATCCACGCCCTCCTCAAACACGACGAAACATCCAAATCCTCCTCCAAAGACCTCCTCGAAAGCGACACCGACATTCAAGTCCAATTCTCTCTTCTTCGCATTCCCGGAAATGCGAGCCCCAAACCCATCCGACTTGATATTCCTCATGCGCTCGTCAAAATCGGCGGTAGCAGTAGCAATAACAATAATAACAACATGCAAGTGGACGACGACGATAATTATCTCTCCCCTCCCGAAATTTGCCTCATTGTCAAAGATTCCATCAAACCCCAAATCCAATCCCTCCTCGCCCGCTTCGCCGATTCTAATTCACATTCGCCCAATGTATTCACCTGCATTAAAAAAGTACTCACCCTCTCCTCCCTCCGCACGAAACACAAGACCTTCGCCCAAAAACGAGACTTGTTGAGTCGATTCGATTTGTTTTTGGCGGACGATCGTATTTTGCCCATGTTGACCAAGGCTTTGGGGAGCAAGTTTTTTGAGAAGAAGAGGCAGCCCATTCCGATTTGTTTGACGAGGAATATTCGCAGTATGGAGGATGGTGTTGGAGGTTTGGAAGGGGATGATGGTGGTGGAGAGGTGGACGGTGGCTTGGTTTCGAGGTTGGAAAAGATTTTGAATGGGACGTACATGTATCTTTCGGCGGGGACTTGTGTTACCATCAAGTGAGTAGAGTGTTTTCACCACATTATATTGTGTGTGATGTCAATTGGCATGTGTGCATTGTGCTACTATTCTATTATTATTATTATTATTATTATTATTATCTCCATTGCAATTGTGAAATTTAATCTCCTCATTTACAATATAAAACTCACCATAACTCTCTTCAATTTGAAACTGTCCCTCAATATATCCTACTTATAATAACAACAATGACACAATCAACAACAACCAACACACACCAAAAAACATCATCATAATCATCATTGTATCATTATATAGAGCCGGATCCACCGCCATGCCCCCCANTTCGACTCCATTGGCACGGGCGTTGAAGAAGCAAAAGAGTGTGGAAAAGAAAGTTGTGGTGGAGGACAAAGAGGAGGAGGAAGAAGAAGAGACTGTGCCAAAAAAGAAAAAATCAAAAAAGGCAGCCGTAGTCAAGAATGATGTTGATGCTACCAATGATGCGGCGACTACTACTCCAGAGGAAAAGAAGACTGCCAAGAAAACTCCATCGTCCAAGAACAAGAAGAAGGAATCTTCTTCCTCCTCTGCAAAAAAAGAAGCAGTGTCGTCGTCGCCATCCTCCTCCGAACCGGCATCCTTCATCGCTAGTAAAAAATTCACTGGGTCCAAAGCAGGATATGTCTTTAAAAAGGACAAACAAGGATTGGGATATTATAAAGATGTATTGCCCGTGGTGAATCAGGCTTGGTTGAGTAGTTTGGGCAGTAGTCGTGGTGGTGGTGGATCGAAGAAGGGTGGAAGGGGTGTGAGTAATACTCCTGCCAAGAGGAGGAAGGGAGGTTCAAGGATGAGTTTCTAAGAACGATACCTACTAGCTGTTATTATTTAAGAAATGATTATATATTTACATGCATTATTTTCTCTTTTCAATCCCATTCCCTTCCTATTGCCAAAAAATGAAATAAAACTACGAGCCAAATGGTAACGTTGACGTTTGTGCCAAGATTTACCAGCTGTGCAGCTCTTGTTGGGCTCCAATCCTTGGTGAACCCCACGGTTGCCAACACGGAGATAGATTCAAAATAGCCATGTAGAGCTGTTGCACTTAGTTAAAAATAATTTATCGAGATTTGGCTAGCTAATAGCGGTTATACTTCGTAACCGCAACAATATTTTTGAATTACAGACCCCTGCTGGCAGAAGAGATGTCTTACCATGAAACTGCTACCAATCTGTCATTAATAGAAAACGAACCCATTATTATTACTATTAAATATTTTATAACAAGCACCACTTATCAGAAAGTATTTCAGCTCCACCATGAGAAAAGGCTCCACCCTACATTTAAAACATGGCACGCTTGAGTTTATTTAATGCCTCCTCTCCCCTAACACCATACATCCTTGACAAAAATGCATCGGCTTCTTTTTCAGCTTGAGCATCTACATCATCATATGAAGTGTACGACATGTTTGAACGAATCTCACTAGGCTCCAAATTGCTGAGTCTACGATTCATGGTTTCTCGATAAATAGAGCGCGCTTGCCTCAAGTCATGAATTTTGATTATCTTGGGAGGTGGTGCTCTGGAATGGATTTCATCGGGCTGAATGTGCTGTTGACGGGAATCTTTCATATGAGCTATATCTCTTATGGAGTAAAGGATTTCTAACTCTTTGCGACGGATTTCTAACTCTTTGCGACGGATTGTCATTATTTCAGCTTCGGCACAAAGGATAGCTTGTTGTTCGGCATACATCAATCGAAGCACGTCGGGATGGTATGGCTCGCGGTGGGGAAATTGAGTACAGGGCAATAGACGGGACGTAACATTCATGTTATTCGTATCTGTAGGTCGCGGAGCTCGCTGTGTGAAACTATTTATGAGTGGGAGGGCTGTGGTGTTCTTCTCACATTTCGGGCTCAATCTGTTTGGTTGGCTTTGTGATGGTCCTGCTCGTTGCGTCTTTTCTATTCGATGAATTTCGTTCGCACTCTTTACAGCCAGCACATCAGTGAAACAATTCTCATCTTCCCTTTCCTTCTGCTCTTTCAATTGCAATTGCAATTGCCTTTCCCTCACTTGTTCAGCCACAATCGTGACGAATATTGCGGACTCGATATCTGGATTTTTCCAGTTCGCTGATATCATCTTTGATAATTCAATGAAGTTAATAAGGCCATGTGATTTTCTGTGTTTTCGATTTTTCCCC
>JALLAR010001113.1:0-14562 GCA_036939335.1 Conticribra guillardii
ATTGTAGCCGCCGGCACGCCGCGCCGGCCGGCCAGCCAGTCGCCTCGCTCACAAAAACTGACCCATCATATTTTATTTTTCTTCTTGCTTGGACGCAGGGAACCCGCCGACAAAACATACATCAACCACTGACCAACGCTGCAATCTAGCAGGTTTCATCCCACAAACAAACCTTTTAAAATTATCAATAAGATGTTTGCAAGCAGAGCGGCATCCACACTCCTTCGGCGCTCAGCCGTTGCCTCTACGGCATCTTCCTCCGCTGCTCGAAATGGATTGGCGATGCGATTCATGTCTTCAGATGTTGCCACGTTTGACTTGACAGGATCGTTCGAGGTGCGTCCATTATTTGGATATCATTATTTAATTAATTGTTAGGTCCTTGCAGCGGGCATGATCTCTAACAATTTGATACCAATTGTGTTTCTTAATTTTCTCCAATGATGTAATCTTTTCGTCAACACCAACACCAACAACCCAACACCATGCAATCGCCCACCCGAATAGACCCACAACTTGGACACCCAACCCAACAACACCATCGAAATGACCAAGGACGATCTCATCTCCCATTTCCAGCTCATGTACACCATGCGCCGCATGGAAATCACCTGCGACAACGAATACAAATCCCGTGCCATCCGCGGTTTCTGCCATCTCTACGACGGACAAGAAGCCGTCGCCACCGGCGTCAACGCTGCCTTCGACCCAGAAGACTCGTGGATCACCTCCTACCGTTGCCATTGTACCGCATTGGCTCGTGGAGGTTCGGTGGAGAAAATCGTGGGAGAATTGTTTGGAAATGTGGATGGGCATACGAAGGGAAAGGGAGGGTCCATGCACTTTTACAACAAGAAGGCTAACTTTTTCGGAGGGCAGGGAATTGTGGGAGCGCAGGTTCCTGTGGGTTTGGGGTTGGCGTTTGCGAATCATTACAATGCCACTCCTGGAAAGCCCATGCAGGTGGCGATTGCTTGTTATGGAGATGGAGCAGCGAATCAGGGACAGATTTGGGAGTCGGCGAATATGGCGAGTTTGTGGAAGTTGCCCATGATTTTTTGCATTGAGAACAATCACTATGGTATGGGAACGAGTATGGATCGTCACTCATCGCATTCGGATTATTACAAGATGGGAAATCATATCCCTGGAGTGAGGATTGATGGTATGAATGTGTTGGCTGTGAAGGAGGGTATGCGATTTGTGAAGGAATATGTTGGAGCAGGCAATGGGCCAATGTATGTGGAGATGATGACCTATCGTTACCATGGACACTCCATGTCTGATCCCGGAACCACTTATCGTAACCGTGAGGAGATCGCCTTGACTCGATCCACTCGCGATCCTCTTGAGTTCGCGAAGCGCACCCTTATCGATGCTGGGTTTGCCACTGCAGAGGAGATTAAGGAGATGGAGAAGGTCATCAGGAAAGATGTTGCTAACCAGGTGAAGAAGGCAAAGATGTCATCCAAGCCAACACCTGAGCCTCACATGTTCGAATACATCTACAGCGCTGATGGCGGAAAGGAGCAGAACCAGTTCCCCCCTCATATTCGAATGCCCGACTTTGCCAAGTCCAAATACTATTAGACTGGGACAAAATTAGATTTAGCTCAAATCTATGATGATGAGGACCTCACTAACTTTTTTCTCGCGAATTTTCATGCGATTTTTGACAAAATCACAAAAAGTAGGCATCAGCACATTGTTTTGATAATTTGTGCTTTTAATTAAATGTTCAATTTTTTTCTATCCTTGTCTATTTGATGAAAACAATAGGGCATTTGGGGAAAAGGACATGAATTCCTAACCAGCCCATATGAAACAACATCTAGTCACAAAGTTAGGAAGAATTTGACCATTTGATGTTTGCAAACCACCTCTACACATAATGAAATATTTGACTCTTTTTTTATTTCTAAGTTTATTTTAATGCCAGCACTGTAAAAAAACGTACTCCTAGTGTCAATTTCAATGCTCGACCCCAGGAAGAAATAAAGGACATGTCTGAAACTATTGGGGCAAAAAGGAGATCATCCATCATACTTTGTTTCTTTCATTTCTTTATTGACCCTAGCTCAATTACATTGCCAATTACCACTGCACTGTTATGTTTATGTCACACTGTACAATATTTGGAGGGTTGACAAGGTGATAAAGTTTGCTCAAAGGAGAGGTTGTGGCTGTGTGATATATCACATTCTATATTCTACGACTTACAGCATAATTGTCCACCATACAATAAAGAATTATTGCTGGTATGTTACTTGTAGAATGTGCAGGGTTAAGGGTTATATCTAGTAATAACAACTATTATAATTAAAAGTATACTAACTAGTCTTGCCCACATCACACATCATGTGCTCATCTCACATCTCATCACTTCAAAAATTCTTCATCCTACATCTAGGATGGACAAAATCAAAATGATTTTGCAAGTCTAAGATGATAACAGCTCCATTCATCATCATTGGCCCCACTGACACCAAAACACCTCTTGGCATCTTCTAAAACTGTATGTAATACAAATATACTTTCATGCTTTCACAGGAATGCAATAACTCGTCACTGATGCTGCTGCTAATTGCAACAACTATTAGTACCTCATCCGCCTTGTGTGTCTTGTGGTGTCCCCACTGCAGCCACTGCTGCCACTACGGACCAACAACAAAAATCAAATGATACAAATCATCATTGGAGGAAAGAAATATCGGCAACAATACCATATGTACCACCTTGATCACAAAATTGTTTCAATTATTCTTTGACAGAGAAACTAGTATGCCATTTAAATAAAAAAACATTATGCCACTATATAAACAAAATCCCCAGCGTCGTTTGAAGTTGAAGCAAGACCATGATGTGTTTAATTTTCAAAATGTTCTTTTGCGAACAATAGAAACGTGCATACATTCTGCTGCACAGCTGCAGCCTGCAGCCACTTCACACCTATCATTGTGATTGTAGAAGGGGTAGTAATCATTGTCACATGTGATGTGAGAACTTGAGTTAGATTATATGTTGTGTATGTGTCAATGTATTGACTCACCAGTACCAAGAAAAATTTGTTGTCCGAGACACAAATCTTGATTTCCAGATAATTGAATTATTACGATGGTGGGCCATGAACAATATTGTAATTATTTTAACTTGACGATTGTTAAAGTTGTGCTGATCATTGTTTCAAGTTTTTATATTTGTGCCATCAAGAAGACTGAATCCTCATTTTCTAAACAATTCAGAAATCATCAAGAAAACAAGTAGAATTCCTTGTTTTTGTGGTATCACCATGTCATGTCATACTTGCACTGTCTTCTTGTCAGGAACAATAACTGGGGGCATTTGTGTGTGCTCAAAAATTATTACAGGTTGCCAAAAAACAAAATCAAATGCCCATTGCTCTGTCATTCCCATCACATGTTAGTTGCAGTTGTTGGTGTAGTGATGTCAAGATCAGCACACTTTCTGCTATTCTTTTCCATTGTAGAAAAAATCTACTCTTACTCCCACTCCCACAGACTCCAAGTTTCAACTCTCAGGTTTTCTCATACTCAAAGGTAGCACCACAGCAGACCTCTCATCATTCATCCATCATTATCATTCTTGTCATCATGCTGACCAGAGACTAGACAGCATATTAAATCTTGATCTTGCTTGCATACTCCAAGGTGACAAAATCACTTTTTACTCAAAATAGCATTTGCAATCATCATCAAAACAAAACACAAAACGTCCATCCATCCCTTGCTTGATACAATACAGATTGTTAGAAAATGTTAAACATTGTAGTACAACATGAAAATAGTGCTTTCACATTATTTTTTCTTTTCACTGTTTTACCAACTTTTACACAGCTTTTTTCTGGCTTTTTTACAAAAATAATAATAATGAGCGAAGACTGTTGAAAGTTGAGCCTGGCTGGAAGACCCCCCTGGACACGTACGTGCATACCGCTAAAAGTACCCGTATGTAATTATATCTGTCTATACTTATCAAAAGTGGACCTCGCGTGATTTTTTGCCGAAATATGATTGATCAATGAGATTTCTGATTGAGATTGACTGACTCGCTAGCGCAAGGACAATGAAGGAAATGACTCCCTTTGTCAATATCTCTCATACTAAATACAATAATTATGAGTACATCTCATGCATAATAATAATAATATTATCATCGGTTATTGTACTATACCTAGTATCTGATACTATCACCTACGTTTAATTGATATCTGCAATGATAATCTTTGATCATCATGGATGCACCCCCACTCCATGACGACCTTGCCATTTTCTCCTCGTGAGGTGAATTATGATATGTCACTAGGGCAATGACTCCACCCACTGCCTCTCCTCCCAACCCATGCCTCCCGCACCCGGCAACAATGAAGATTTGCCTCTTCTTGTTGGAAAGCGGCATGTCTTCAGCAGAGTCGACGTTGGTCCCTCCCGTCGCCCCACCCCTTCCTTGTACCATGTCCGCACCAATAATAGGACTAATAAATAAAATAAAAGTAACAAAATAATTTTGACAATAATATATAATATTATATAATATTATGTACTTCAATCATCCAGCGCCACTTTTGGTCGAAGACGTGCCACTGTCTGGCCGCTGGTGATGCTCCTGCGGTGAGCAACAAAATTCTGCTTCTTCCATGATTCACTGTCTTTTGTCCATTTGCATTGCTGCCAACCATATCTGTTTCTCGTGGTTTTGGATGTGGTTGATGGTGTTGTTGGTGTTGGTGTTGGTGTTGGAGCGAGCAAGGAGCGCGCGAGAGTGCATGCAGTCAATCTCAATCAGAAATCTGATTGATCAATCAGATTTTAAAATCGTGAGAGTTTTTTGTGCAAGGTTTGGAATTGATAAATAATAATATCGACAGAAGTATGTACGAGAAAGTACGGGTACCATATACTATGCGTACACTGCCCGTACGGGTTCTTCTGGTCGTACGGTCATGGTACAATCCAACATACATAGGAGTACGATACTATTTTGTAAAGAGGCATATGATGTAGCGTTCGTGTTTCCTGAGCAGCCCTGCAAGTTTTCATTAAATAATCACATACCTCCGTCGGCATGTCAATCCCTTTGATCTAATATTGTATCCTACGTAAAACCAGGTATGCATGTTAAAATAATACTGACATACTTCCAATACATCATTGTTATTGTGAATGGGGCTCATACATACCTTACCTACATACAACATGCATCCGTCCCCTTTGAACAGCGAGCATGCCTACGCAATCAATCTTATGTACGTGTTTTACGCCTGTCCGTCGCCATTCGCGATTCCCGATTCGGGGCTGGACTGGAAATTGGGAGCATCTTTGTGTAGAAAATGTATTAATTCCAATGTTTATTATCTGATGTCAAAAGATTTGTCTCGGGTAAAAAAGATTCGCATCATTATCATGATGTGCGTGTCCAAACGCTGAACCGCCGAACGGACGCACCCCAAAAATACAGAACAAATAATAATAATAATAATCCTATCCCACAATTTCAATTATATCATTCTCAATTCACATTGACCCGCCCCTCATTCATTAATTTCTGTTTCACGAAATCACCCAAACCATTCTCCATAAAAATATACTTTCCAGCCAAAATACTCATCAGCCATGATATTATCCAACGCCCTACGCATCGTCGCCAGACGCGCTCCCAGCAGCGCCGCCTTCTCCACCGCCACATCGAGAATGTCTCAGAGAGGATTTGCCATTGCCGCGACGCAACAAATTCAGAGCCAGGTGCAGTACCGTTATAATGGCGAACATGCCTCGGGTTCCGGATCTTCTTTGCGCGTGGGAGGATTACTCGCGGCGGCGGCTGCTGCTGCTGCGGGTGCTTCGGCTATGGCGATGAATGATCGCGCGGACTGTTGTGGGATTGCCGGTGTTGTGGGTGCCAGTGGGGATGCCAGGTGAGTTCTTTGATGGCTTGTTCGGCTGCTTTTATTTGGAGATATCATCATTTTGGCGACAGAATATCTCGTGTGGATGGACTGGACAAGCGTGGGACGATGCTCGAGAGATTTTGTAGTACCTTCTTTCTCAACACATCATGCGATATCCCATTTTGGGGGATAATTTCACATGATCAATATTTTTTCGGTCCACGTGGGCGTGTTCGACATGTTTTGTTGTGCTGTCTATTGATGGGCTGCGAAAAAATTTCTACTGCTGAAGACCTCTTTAGTTCAAATTCATTCTTGAACATTGATGACACCATTCCAATACAGTCTAACATTCTTGTCTATTTTTTCGCAACACCCAACAATATCCATAATACCAATTTGAACGAATTCATCATTATTCAGGGAATTTCTTGTGGAAGGACTTACCATATTGAAGAACCGAGGATATGACAGTGCTGGAATTGCCACCATGTCCGGCAACCCCGCAGATGGTCTTGTAAGTTTTTTTCTTGGACGGGCAGCACTTTTTTATTGCGATGTGCCGATCAGGGTTTGGTGTAGGATGTAATTACAATTTTGAATGGTGTATGCTCACTTTGTCTTCTTCGCTACATCTCACCCATATCAAAAATTGCAGAGTGTCACGAAATATGCTTCTGTCGGAGAAAATGCTGATGGGTTGGAGCTTGTGAAGGAGCGCTCTGCTGTCAGCCGTGGCCACCATATTGGTATCGCGCACACACGTTGGGCCACCCACGGAGGAAAAACTGACGAAAACGCACATCCCCACCTCGACAGTACTGGCAAAATCGCTCTTGTCCACAATGGTACTCTCAACAATGCCAATGAACTCCGCAGGGAGCTTCAGTCTCGAGGACACAAATTCACAAGTCAAACTGATACGGAGGTGATCGCCAAACTCATCGGAGAACACTATGCGGAGGGAGCGTGCTCTATCAAGGAAGCCACCGAAAAAGCCATGGTTAGATGTGATGGTTCATGGGGATTGTGCATCATGTGTACCGATGCCCCTGATGAATTGGTCGTGGCATGCAATGGTTCTCCCCTTGTTATTGGTATCGGTTCTGATCGCATGTTTATCGCATCTGAGACGTCGGCATTCAACAGATACACCAAGAATTTTATCAGTATGAAAGATGGAGAGATTGGTGTGTTGCACGCTGATGGAACTACGTTGGATTTGGGAAGGATGCAAGTTGCTCCAGACCAGGAGGTGAAATTGAGCCCCGAACCGTACACTCATTGGACTTTGAAAGAGTAAGTGGCTTCTTCATCGAGATTTTTCTGGCAAGTTTTGTGATCATTGTTTAATGCATGATCGTTTGCTGACTTTTCCGGTATCATCATTACTTCTGCATAGGTGTTATGAACAACCAGAGGCCATCGGCCGTGCCCTCGGTTTTGGAGGTCGTCTTACATCTGACCGTATTACACTCGGAGGCCTCGAAAAAATGGCAGACAAACTAGCTTCTGTGAACTTTCTCACTCTTTGTGCTTGCGGTACCAGTCTCAACGCGAGTCGTTACGCTGAGAAACTTATGAAGCACCTCGGGAGCTTTGATGTTGTACATTCAGTGGACGCAGCAGAAGTTGAACCCAGCGATTTCCCTCATGATCCTAAAGCGGCAGCTGAAAGCGCATTTTTGGTGGTATCGCAAAGTGGAGAGACCAAAGATGTTGCTCGTGTGGTAAATGCAGCTCAGGAAAAAGATGTGACAGTGCTATCCGTGGTGAATTCTGTCGGTTCCCTTATCGCGCGTATGACCAAGCTAGGAGTGTACTGCAATGCCGGTAGGGAGAATGCAGTGGCATCAACCAAAGCTTTCACAACCCAAGTGACTGTTTTAGCGTTGATTGCTCTATGGTTTCGTGAATTGAAAGATCGAATCAATGGCACACACATTGCATCAACAGAAGCATCAAATTTGAGAGAAAGTCTCATGAGATTGCCAATTTGCTTTGGAATGGCCTTGAAAACTCGACCCCAGTGTAAAAAGCTCGCTGAGCGTTTGAATGGCAAGGATCATTGCTTTGTTCTTGGAAAAGGTGAGTAATTTTATTTGATTCACGTCAGCTTTACATCTATTCCAAAACAAACCCTATCAATCTCATCCTTTTTGTCTGCTGTTTCATTGTCAATATCACTTCTTCTCATTTTTAGGATATGGCGAGCCTGTTGCCATGGAGGGGGCTTTGAAGATCAAGGAAATGTGTTACTTGCATGCTGAAGGTAATTATTGATGACTTTTACTTTTTCTTCTATCCAAGTTTTTTGCTATAACCTCTAAACAATTTTGCGGTATTATTGGACAACAGGTTACAGTGGTGGTGCATTGAAGCACGGGCCATTTGCCTTGATCGAAAGTGACGAAAACGGAAAGCAAGGTGCAACACCAATCATCATGCTCATTTTTGACGACGATCATGCACACCATATGCGCACAGCAGCGGAAGAAGTCAAGGCACGAGGAGCGGATGTTATGATCATTACTGATAAAAGGTCTCTTGCAGAAGGTTTGGACGACGACCCGCTTGTTATTCCATCGAATGGTCCATTGACAGCTCTTGGTGCCGTTCTTCCAATACAACTAATGGCTTTTGAGCTTGCGATGATGAGGTAAGTTTATGAATGATTCATCAGTGACAGTAAACAGTATGCACTTCTGCTTTTCAATATGTATCTAATTATTTTATGATATGTTTGGTTTTATTTGTTGCTTATCGCAGGGGCATCAATCCTGATACCCCCCGTAATCTTGCCAAGGCTGTCACCGTTGATTAATTTCTTTGAACAACTTTTTGACAAATAATTGTGCAGTTTGTAATGGGATGCTTTTTCATCACATGTTGTATTAGGTACACGGAAAGGGAACAGGTCATTTGTGCTTAGCGGACATATTAGAATTCTTTGGAAGGAGAAGATACACATGATGTGTACCTGCTAGGTGTTTATCAATCACTCTAGATACTTCTATATTTTGTTTCTGCTAAGAAGAATACATAAAATTTTAATGAGAAATAATATTGACAATGGCATTTTGGAATTGTTTTCACACATTGCTCATGTGTGGATAGTAACGCCGCCAAGCAACCCCTCACTCACGCGTCAATAAATTATGCCGCAGGGGCTCATTCTTCTGAATGTTTTTTCACTTTTGTTTAGGCGACTTACTAATCGGATAGACCACAACACCAAAGCTGTTTCAGCATGGTGATGTTACATAGCATCCTTTCTACAAACTTATCTATTTTTTCTCTAGAGAAATGTACACAACTTCCGTCCAGATTACATGTTTAGTGTCTTTGGCAAATCCATTTTTGATGGTGACAAATCCCTCTGCCATTCATGACTAGAGCTCTGATGCTTTTGCATTGTGTGTGTGCCTATTGGAAGCAGGCCAATTAACAGCCAGTCTACCTAATAATATCAACATGTCATTGCCTCTCTTTTATATTAGGGTTTCCCCCTCTCAATGAGCTGGTGCTGGATAAGAATGAGACCAATTGTATGTTTTTGACTTTTTTTACATGTGACACTCCGCTTAGAGTATTACTGACATACAATGAATCTAAACAAATTCCTCTTGAATGCATATCCTAAATTCAGCTTAACAAGCTGCACATTTTTTTGTGACATTTTTTGCTCTTTCTCAACACAGGAATCATGATTATCATGATGCCAGTGGACTGTTCAGGAAAAAAATTCTGCTCATGCTCATGGAGTCTGCGAACAATATACTGGCAAACGAAGGCGCTAGGTAAATACTCATCACAGTACTAATCAGATGTCCCAAAAAGAATCAAGAAATCTCCTAATCTGAAAAATGAAAGAGAGTCAGTGAAAATAAAGCAATAATATTTTTTGATTACTGTTTTGATTATTTCACAAAATTATGAACATCAAGATTAGATTAGGATTTTAAAATGGATCTTTCTATTACAAGTTCCTGTGTGATTCATACTTAAAATTGAAAAAAAGGTCAGAACTTGGTAGCAAACTTACACACTCCATACTCACAGAAAAAAACAGTATGATAATAATATCAAGAACTGATATGTAGTTAATAAAATTTGCGCGGCAAGACAAGATCCAAGAAAAGCCAGTGTGGGTGTAACTTACATTTTGCAAGCAGTTTTACATACCAATTTTCATTTTAAGTGCATTCCAGATGGGACTTGAAGTTTTTAGAAATGAGATTTTAATGGTTGTATAGAAAACATTCTTTAGTCTGTGGGTGACCATGTTTTCCACCAGCCCCATTTTATATTAAAGTTAGATGCGAAAGGGATCTATCTATACATCATACAGGGGAACTAATAACTAGATAAAATAGAAAGATCTGCTCTTTGGTCACACAAAAGTATTTGGGCACAGATGTATGTCCATTTTTTGACCAAGATATGGCCACTTTTCAAAACCCTTTTCCACCCTCACCATGACATCCCACCCTAAAACAACATAACTTCCTTCTTCAACTATCAAAGAAATGATTTGTCCTATTTTAGCAGAGCACAGGTAGTGTCTCCACCAGGCCAAACGGTTTACTGTAGCCGCAAAAACCATTGTGGACAAGGTGGCAGATGCACCAAATCCAAGGACCATTGCAGCAGGACCAACAAAGATATCTGTACAACCCAACCAGCCTGAAAAATACCACCAACCTCCCTTCAAGTGTCAACAGTGGCTGGGGCAAAGATCAGGTATGGAAAAAGTTAGCCTAACTTGAAGAGTTAGACCCATTTTGACGTCTTAAAAGTAGTGACAAAAAGTGACAAAAGGGAAGTGACAAAACTCAACTTGACTCATTTGTCACTTCCTATTTCTGTTTGTCACTTCGCAATAGGAGCTGAAATCGTTGACATTTCAAAGTGACAAAGAAGTGAAAAAAATAACATCCGAACCACAGATAGGCATCGCCCTTCTCATCTCTGATGTGTTAACCATATCAAATCCCCTTCCGACAAATTTAATTGGTACACTTATCATACATACAATACAACATACCCTTTCTTACATAGCTGAACATCTGCCACCTCAGAATTAATGTACTTCCGTAAATAAATAAAGTCATAGCTCAAGAATTACTAAAAAATAGTGAAGTGACGAACAAGGGAAGACGACGTTCTCAAATCGTGACTCAACTCGTTTTTCACTTCCATTTTGTCACTTTTTTTGTCACTACTTTTAAGAGGTTGAAATGGGTCTTACAATAGAGTTAGGCCATTTTTGGCTAACTTTACATATAATGCAAAATCTATACCATTTTTCTGGATTATCTCTGTTGTATGTTGTATACAAAAACAAAAGATGCCTTTGTATGTTGGAAGGCTCAAAATATTGTTATATATGTTTTACAATAGGTTTAAAACCTATTTCATATGTTTATTTTCTCCACAATTCCGCTCTCTTTTTTTGCTAACTCTAGCTTACCTAACTTTTGCTGAAGGCAAAAATGCTAACTCCAATGCATCACTTCTATATACAAATATATATAATGCAGATGTTTTTGGAAAAGTTTACTTTTTTATCAACACTGTCAAAGATGGAAGCATTGTTGGCATGGACACCAACCAGAAGGAAGAATATACTGTCAGCCACTTCTTGAGCATTGGCAGATGTTGCTATTTGAACTGGACTCCCTACTCCCTTACAAAGCAACATCACCCCCTTTGCTTTAACACATGATGAGTCCAACCCTATAACAAACACACTGCTTCCTAATGTTGTAATGGTCACAGGGGAGGGTAGCAGTATTGTTTATAATCATACAACAATGGAATAATTCCATCATTTCCAATCATATCACACAAATTCTAAGGAGTCCCAAGTAGGAAAATTAAAGATACAACAATAATCCAACACAAAGAAAAAAGAAATAATACCAAGGTTTATTACTACATCAAAAATAAACCAAACAATTTATCCCCTTATTATTCAATTTATTAATTCATAGACATAGATCAAGTGCAGCTTGAAATAATTCCAAGCAGAGCAACACATATTTTATTGTCGTAATACCAATGCATTAAAAAAACTCTCACAATTAAGACACTCATGGTGCTCACATTTTTGTTGATAATTTTATTAATTATGAATTTTTGCTATTCAAAGGTGTTCATCTGTCCGTTTTTGCATCATGGTATTGATGCTATCATTGTGTTGCTCTAAACATTCTTTTGCCATAGATTAGTACAGAGGAAATAGTATGTGGTACAAGGAAAAATCACTGTTGCTGAGTTGTCTTTTTTGTTTGAATGAAATAAATGCTGCAATCATTTTAGCCACAGCAATTTTTTAATACTCTTTCATTTAAAAAATTGGAGACCAGCAGGAATTAAATCGAAATACAATACATGACTTCTACAAATAAAACACAGACTAAAACTGGCTATATGTATCATTGGCACCATAGCCATTACCAGGATAATGTCTAGGCACCCTCATGAGGGCACAATTTCATACGTGTTTTGCAGTGATTGCATACTCTAGCATTCACCTGAGTAAACATAGGATTTTTGTATGTATGATTTGCAGCTCTTTTCAAGTGCTAGAGAATGATATACTTTTCAATAAAAAATTGCACCCCAGGAGCTTGCTTTAATAGCTGTCTAAGATTCATTCAGAGGTCTTAAAGGAAGTGACAAAGAAGCGGCAAAAGAAAAGCAATAAACGGGTTGAGTCACAAAATCAGAAAGTCATCGTCCCTTGATCATCAGTTCACTAATTTTTAGTATTTATTGAGGTACAACTTTATTTGTTTAGTGACACACATTAAATCTGAGCTATGCTATATAAGAAATGGTATTTTGCATCATATATGTGTAAATTGTACATACAAGTGTTAAATTACTTGTGTGATTTTTAGACCCCATATTTCACACAAGTGAACACATCAGAGATGCACCAGACTGATGTTTGACAAAGAAACTCTTGTCAATTCCTTGTCACTTTGAAATGTTTTTGATTTTGGCTCCTTTTTCAAAGTGTGTGTGTTGCAAGCGCTCTTTCCCATGTTTGTTCCATCGGGAACAGGGGCAGTGCTATGTTGGATCCTATGCTTTTGCTGTTAATAACTTTTAAATATCTACATTTACATCACAACCGCATATAATGATAGATAACCCCCCTTAATTTGCTCTCCTACTCCTCACCAATTGAGTCATCATCATCTGCACCTAGATACCATGATGTCCACTGCCAGTTGCATCCTTGCTACATCCAAGTCCATTGATTGTTCCTACCACCATTGTTGTGGGCTGGTGCCTCATTGCAACTATGCACCCACACATGAAGAGAAAATAGGCCAATTGACAATGAAAGCGGTGATTGTCTGTTGTATGACCTCCGAGTAGTGGGGCAATTGTCTGCAAGCCAACCTCCTTCAGAACAGATTCTGACTCGGGGTACAACCAAGACCCATCTGGCTCCCACCGAGGCTTGTTTTTGCTTGCCATCCACCAAGCAGCCTGGATATGGAAGCCTTCAACGCGTTTCAGAGTGGAAGCCATCATATTCCATATCTCACTTCCAAACAGTAGCACAGCTTGGACAATTGCTCTATGAAACATCCCACAGACTCAAGAGGAGGTATTCTCTGACCGGCCCAGCACTTGCGTGCCTTCATCATATTACTCCGGATTGCTCTGACGTCATTGTCATCAACAGCTAACAGGAGCGCCTCAGGTATTTGAATACCTCCACTCTTCCCAGCTCCTCTCCATATGCCGTGAATCGGCATTGGAGCACTCGTGCAGAATCTACTGCTACTACCCGCTGCTCTCTCACCACCTGCCCTTGCATACATAGCACTGCACTCCTACTATGCTTCTTAGACTGTGGGTTGATCTGTATGCCACAGAGCTTGCATTTTGGATACTTACCCTTGCCTAGGATAGATACCCAATCTCTGGGATGAATGCTTGAAAGTGCTTCTGGAGGTTCCACCTGGTTGTACTGGTTCCAATGCATTCTGACACCGGACACAGAGAGCCACCACTGAGGGTTGGGATTGCATCATATGTAACCTCCTCCCGCTCCAGTAACAGGTCCTGGTTGATAACATTGGACCTGTACACATCATGTTGCTGTGCATCTCCAGGTGGGATTGTAGGGAACCCTCAGCAATTTGTTGTTGTGTGCGCCCTTGCGTTTTCCCATGGTTGTTATATGTCTCCTCGGACCAGCTGGTACATATCTTTCCAAGGATTCACACCATGAAATTTGTCTTTGTTGTGCTGGTCAGAAAACCAACCTGCTAAAACAAAGCCACACGTTTGTCAATGGCAACCTGCAGTTGGTCAGGATCTTGCCCAGCAATGAATGCATCATCGGCATAGAAAATTGCCATGAGCAGTCTAAAGGCATCTTCGTGTCCCTCCTGTACTGCCTCCATGCCACGAGTATCTCGGAACCACTCCCACACAACGGCATCCACCATCACATTGAAAAGCCACAGACAGAGATAGAAACAAGTAAACCAATTTTAAGTCAACAAGTAAAGTAAAAGTAAAATCAGCTATTTTGGGCTTACTTTGGAATACTCTTACTATAGGCTTACTTGGATTTTTTGGCAACATGGCTTACTGGAGTAATTTCAATGAGGGGCAATCCCATC
>JALLAR010001114.1:0-10857 GCA_036939335.1 Conticribra guillardii
TTTATTTGATGTAAAAAAAGGGGATTGCCCTCAATGACTGGGGTCATAACAAGGAACATAGAGGAACAAAAAAAATGTTCTCAAATCACGAAAAATTAGGGATCCCGGGTCATAGTGGTAACAAAGCTAAGAGCAAAGAGGGACTCCCCAGATTCCGGATGGACCTCGAAGCGAGTACTGAAGTGTGGACAGTCTCAGTGCAACTAACGCGTATGATGTACAATACTCTATCTACTAACTTATGATGTGAAGGTACTAGGTACATAGGCTTCGCCTTTCTCTCCCCAGAGAGATAGATATCATCTCTCATAGAGTAGGGTAGTACTATCTAATAGTACATCGATCGTGGTTACTACGATAAGTAGTAGGAGATGGACAAAGACATTTCTATGATCACGATCATCTCATTAATTAAGGTATTGTATCGTATCGTATGGCCTATTGTAGATTGTAGTACATAAGTACTATGGTAATTTAGCGGTATCTACCATATTAGAGTATCTATTACAATAGTACAATCAAGAGATTTGAAGTATGGTACCATACAATAGTACTTGTGAATGATGATGTTGTGCCATCCAACATCCAATCACACACTCAAATTCATACATTCACACATTTCACATTTCCCATTTAATTCTGGAACTGAAACTGTTTATCCTGGAGTATTTTTTTACGACCAGGCTCTTTTAACATGTTGTTTTAGTTTTGTTTATTCTACTCTAACCTCAAGAACATCATATCGCTCCCTCAAGACTGAGATTATTTTTTACTGGGCTTGGTCGGGCACGTCGCTTACGCTTGCTCTGACTGCTTTAAATGCTCAAAGAAACAATGCCGCATCATCGAAGAGATCACTCCTCCTCTTCATCTTCGTCCTCATCCCCCAGTGCATCATCGTTTAACAACAACGTTCCATCGAGAGCCAACATCAGAAACAGTAGCATGAACAACGTCAAAGAGATTCCGAAAGGCCCGCCTCCTCCACCACCACCCGTTCAGCGACCGCACAGTTTCGACAGTGGCGGTAGCACAAAAACGCCAAAAACGCCCCCTCCCCCTCCTTCTAGAGCAATTAGAACAAACAGTTTCAACAATGAATTCCCGCCACCTCCGCCGAAATTTTCAAAAAGTACTACAAGTTTCCACGCGGATCAAAAAAAATCTTCAGATTTTGAAATAACACGATCAAGATCAAATTCCAGCGGCGGCAAGGCTCAAAGAGTTCGACGAAACTCGTATCATCCTCCTCCACCTCCTCGATCGATTGGGTCGTCCTTCTCCTCTGCCTCCCCAAAGACACATCATTCTTTAAAAAATAGTATCATCCCCATACAGTACAATCATCACAATAACTCCAGTCACAGTCACAGCAATAACTTTTCCTACAGTGGCAATTTTGATGCCGATGCATCCTCCTCCTCCATCCACAATTTAAATTCCAGCGATGCCAGCGGTTTGAAACGAGAATCAAATAATGATAGTTCCAATTCCTCAGTCCCAGTTCCACCTCCTCCCCCTCCTAGACCTCCCCGATCCCCTGGCAGACTTCATTATTCAATGAATAATCTGGACGATTCCATCCATTCGGAGGATTCACCTCCCAAATCTCATAGAACCAAGAACAATATCAGCACATCGTTTGAAAGAAAATCTTCCTTGCCATCAAGACTGCCTTCCCAGGAGAGGGTGCATTCCGAATTTCAACATCCCTCTCATCATCCGCATCACAAGCCTTTCTCGTCCTCATTCAATAGCGTGGACAGTCACAGCAATAACAGCAACAATAATCATTCGTACGAGAGGAACAGTTCCTTTCATTCGCAACAGTCGCAAAAGTCACAGCAGCATAGAATGAAGAAGTTGCACGAGACACGAGTGTATGCAGAGCATGAATTCGAGCGAAATGTTGCTCAAATACATCACAACATGGCAAGACAATCATTATCAGATCGGGAGGGCGAGTTCGGTGATGGGAGCAACGACGGATCGGTGGATTCGGAAAATGCGCAACGGTATTCAGATGCAGCAGCAGCAATAGAAAGAAATCCAATTCAAAATTTCAATCAAGAGCTTTTCATCACGATTCAAATACTGGCGCCAATAACAATGGAGGACACAATCACAATGATCCAATTGATGGTGGTAGCAGTCAGGGTGATGCCAGAGAAAGGGAAGCGAACGGCGAAGAATCATCACAAAAGAATCAGTTTGCCAGACTCATTGATTCGCTATTGTGTATTTTTCCAAAAGTGGAACCTCTGCCTTGGGGTACTTTCTTCATTCTTTCAGTTTGGTGTGCTATTCCGTGAGTATTTTAAAAGATATTGTGCTGCGTGGTGACTACTGTATCACGAAATGAAATGAAATGAAATGCATACCTGGATAGAGCATATGGTTGTGTTGTAAACTCCCAGCACTCTTTCAAAAATTGAATCATTTTGCGATGCTCCGGTGAATAGTGTGCCATGTTTTAGAAAAAATCACGACTCTCATTTATTCATTTCATGTTTCTTCCTCCATTACTATCATCTGGCAGCCCTGCCGGTTACATTGCATTTTTCACGGTGAGTCATTCTGCGCTTCTTTGCATAGGAATTCAAACATGCACAGAAAGATGATAACTTATCCCAATCTTGACACCTTTCAAAAAACGAAAACTATTAGCAAATGGGATTGGGGGAGAATTTATTCTACGCCCTCTCAGAAAAGTTCGGTGATTATGCATACGGTCTCGCAATAGCACTGGCAGCCTACATTTTCACACTATACATGCTGGATGCCAATGACTGGAAAAGCACAGGCGGGGCCGTCTTCCTTGACATTAGTATATTGACAATTATCACTGGGTTAGTGTTGCTCGTGCTGTTAATTGCGGATAAGTATCCCTATGGAATGGTATGTCTTTTTGCACTATTTAATCCATTGTGGTTGCTCGCCATAAAAATAGTGTTTTACGGGGGGATTGATACGCGAGTTTATGTCAGCTGGTTGAGTGGGCCTCTTTTTTTCATGAGCGTCGCCGCAGCATTGGCATGGACCATCTGGGTATTCTACGACGTCGATAACCAGTGGAATACAGTTGCAAGAATGGAAGCGGCAGAGAGAACAGGGTGCGAACCAAACTATGACCTTAATCCTGATTGTCGGATGGAGGATGGGTCGGACGAAACATGCTTTTACTTGGCGGAGAGCGAGGGAAAGCAAGTACTTGTTTTTCCTGAGGGATGCAGTCAGACTTGTACAAGTGTTTACAATGAGTGCTTGAATGGCTTTATTCTTTGGATAGGACCTGTGTTAGTCAGCATGACAATGTTTTTCCTCAGCTTTTTCTGTACATTCTTTCGTACAGAGGGGGCTAAAGAAAAGGATATATTGAACTTCGGCAAAGTAAGTATCCTCTTCGTCATCGCAATATCCATTGCTGTCCCATTCAAACTCCGATAATCGATTTTGACGATATTCCAACTCTTTACAAAATTGTTGTGCAAGTTGCTGTGCCTTTTTCTCTTCTTGGAGCAATTGATGGTTGTAAATGTTCATGTTGTCGTCGCTGCTATTGATGCTGTCGCTGTTATTGAAATCATTATTTATGTTGTTGTCGTGTTCATCATCATCTTGTTTGTTATTCTTGCTATTATTTAGGTCTGGATCTTTATCCTGGTAGCTATGTGGGTGACTGCTTCAATGGCAGGTTCAGCCGCGGGTCTCACAGCTGCACTGGCTGCACTGACACTTGCGTCGTTTGTGGCCTCTGCGGTATTCATTTCGGTAAGCTTCAGCAAGGAAGAGCGGGATCAAAATGCAGCGGCTTTGGTTGAAAGAATTCGTTCGAAATATGGCAAGAATTTGGATGTTGTAAGGGGGTTGTTTGTTGTCACGTGTGCTCCAATTATTTTGGTTTACTTTGGCTTATCGATAATGAACCAATTTGTTCGAGCGACTGCCATCATTCAGTGTTCACAGCCAGCTCGAGAGGATTATGACTCAAGAGAAGGAAGAGACATATTCACCATTCGGACTAGGAAACAGATAAATGTGTTCAGAACATGGAACCGTGCCAAGGTGTACACAATTGCTATATATTGGGGAATTGCATTCATGGTGCTGCAGGTTATTGTGGCCAAGCTTACAGTTGTTTTCTTATCCTGGCTCATAGAAAAGACCTCGACTTTCGGCTTAGGTTTAGTCACCGTAATTATGATGGCCGTTGGAGTCTTGATGTTTCTTCTGCCACCCGTGCCAGGAGTGCCTGTGTATTTGACGCTAGGCATTGTGCTTCCCGCCCAGGGGCACGAAACACTGGGCTGGGCTGGATCAATTGCATATGCTGTCGCCGTCGGTCTCGTGTTGAAGTTATTCTCCAGTGCTTTGCAACAAAAAATGATCGGAGAAAAGCTTTCAAACTATGTTAAAGTGAGGCAATTTATTGGAATAAATTCTACATTGATGAGAGCTATGAGGCTTGAACTAAGACAAGATGGCTTGTCTGTACCAAAAGTGGCAATTTTGATTGGTGGTCCTGATTGGCCGGTAAGTGTTATGTAGATCTGTGTATTATAACATTTCTGCCTATGAATCAAGCCTTAACTTTTTTGTGCATGCCCGAACGATCATCAGACATCCGTACTCTGTGGCATTATGAGGCTTAAGCTCACGCAAATCATGATTGGGACCACTCCTATAGTTTTCCTCATAACCCCAACTACTTTGACGGGTGCGCTTCTTTACATGGCATCGCTTAAAAACGAATCTGGCAATCCGGAATTTCCCTGGGCTGGAACTGTGTCCGCAATAACTGCATCTTTAACTGCGATTGTCCAGTTCGGAAGCATGGTTGTAGCTGCTTATTATCTAGAGCAGACTGCAGACAAACGAGCAAAGGAAGTGGAGAGTATTCCTATTGATATTGGGGTAAAGGATGCCGACGACAGAGCGGAACATTTTAACAAGTGCTATCGGGATGTGACAGAGTGGAATGGGATGCCAGTATTAGCAAAGATGCTACTCCGGACGTCTCTGGCGAGCATTGTTATTGGCTCTTACATAGAGCAGATTTTTGCATCTCAATGTTTCGTCCCACATTCGTTGACTGACACTATTGACGATAATCTAGCTGGCAGCGCGACAAATCTTTTCTTGCCCCTTGGGTGGGTTGTTATTGGTTTGTTTTTCGCATCATGTTTGTTCCTCTATTTTTTCCAAGCTTGGGGAAAGGTATGTGTGTTATCATTTTTCCCAAGACAAACATGAATTACTGCTGCAAGCCCTGACTTCTTTCTGTTCACTTTTGTGCGCCTCAGAAACAAGCAAATATCCTTGCAATGTCATCTGCTTCAGTATCTGTTACTGACTTGAGTGCAAGAAGGCGGTCTAATAATAGTGCCCAGAGGCCTAGTTCCGATAGTAATGTGCGACGCTCTTCAAGTAATGGGGAACATAGGCTCGCATCCGATGACGGTGCTCATCTATCACTCCCTCCTTTAATCTCTCATTCCTCTCAAACATCATCAAAAACAAGGCCCAAAGCAACGCAGCTTAGCCAGAACAGTTTTTCATAGATTTGAAGATATGAGAATTTTTGTTGTACACGCTGTCATGTTTTTTTTCGATGTCAAAGCACGCGTAGTAGTTCTTTTATTTGTTGCGTGATAATTCCTCTTAAAAACCAATTCGTCGCTTTAGACATTTCGCTCAACATTTTTCCCTGCACATCATTGATCATAGAGATAAGTTCATTTGCATAGTTAGTTATAATTATTGGAAGGCAGACTCCAACTTGTTATAAATAATCATGCATGCTCTATTATTTAAAATGTCTCTTCTTTACATAAGGAGCAAAAATATGAATTTCTTCCACAAAGTTAAAGATGAATCTAAACCGACTCCATCATGTAATGCAACTGTTCAATAAACCGTTGCACATCCTTTCCTGCAACCTCCACCACATTGGAATCAAAGCTATCAAACCAAAATGTTCCTTTAATAGTCTTGGCTGCCAATTCAAAGTTTTGACCGAATTTGTTCTTGACCACATTCCCTGCTTCTTCAGAATATTCATATCCAACAACCATGTAAGTTCCTGACCTGGGTTTTTCAGCGAGAAGAACCAAGGGACGTGCTTTGGTCCCTGTCCATTTGCCATTTTCCCTATGCATATCCATAAGGAATTGAGCAAGTTTCGTGAGAACCAATGGTTTTGCAAATACGTGGTATTTTCCACGGCCACCACTCTCTTCTCCTTCTTTCGTGGCATCTGGAGTAACAACACGTCCTCCTGGTCCTCCTGCACTTCCACCACTTGTGCAATGAAGATAGGCGTAACGAAAATGACTCAGACGAGTGATTGCATTTCTATCCACAAGGTTTCGTGCGGTTGTCAAGATGTTGCGTTGAAGTGTCATTGCCAGGCGAATTCCAGCACCTAGCCCCGTAGTTCCAGTCATGCTTCCACCATTGACAAGGTTTGAGAGATCAGATCCTTCAACACCTCCGTCAAGTGCCGTAATTGCAGAAGAGCACGATGAACCATTTGAGTTAAGAGCATCAAATGCGACATTGAATGCCTGGACAATCTCTCTGTCTTCTCTATCTTCATCATTCAGTAATTCATCATCGTCATTGTTTCCGGAAGAACCATCCATGGCGGCGGCAGAGCATTCGAGAAGAGCGGTAACTGCGTATGACATGTCACTTGCAGATAAGAGTGACTTATAACCAGTGACGCGAACAAATCCTGTGAAAGATACATTGTCCAGTCCGTATTCCTGAATAGCAATGGAAATCGAGAAAAAAGTGATGGGAAAAAGGTGAAAAAGTGGATCCACGAAAAAGAACATGTGGATTCATCAGATTAATTGTAAGACTCTAAAGAACACCTTCAATGTGATAAAATAGAATCACTCACTTCCGTATGCTCCTCAATCTGATCCTTCAACCGCCTCCGTAACTTGGGCGCAACAAAGGCAAAAGGCTGACGACACTGATCCAAAGGAAATCCCATCTTGGCCAACAACTCCATCAATCGTTGTTTCCCCGGCCCTCTCCAAACTTGCAATTTACTCGCAACAAAATTGGAATGAAACATGGAATCCCACAGGGAAGTATGACGCAGTAACATGAATCGGTATTCCGATTGGCAGAGAATACGTCCATTTTCAGAGAGGCCAATTTGAGTCCACGCCTCGCCTCCCGCGCCAGAGGCATTGTTTTGATTATTGTTCAATGCACTCTCCTCCAATTCTTCAGCGTATACCGCTCTTCCTACCCGATCTACCAACTCGTTTGGAAAAAGTCTTCCCACATGCCTCTTTAGATCCACACACAATGCCGAATATCCAGCGACATCCAGTCTTCCATGAAGATAGGCATCCGTCACACCCACGCATGCCAGCCAAAGCAAATCGGAAACGCCACCAAATCGCAATTGAGACGAAAGAGTATAAATGGACCAAGCCGAGGGAGAGGCGTGATACGACCCTGCAGAGTAGTGTATGCGTATGCGATTGCGGCGTTGGAGATGGAGTTCCCGAAAGGTCATGGGTGTTTGTTGCAACGTTTGGGTGGTATCGGCATTGTCATCGTCGAGGTCTTGCGTGTCTTGTGTGGGAAGGGTAAGATCCGCTGTGAGGGCGGTGACATCTAGAGGATTGTCCTCCTCGTAGTCTTCGTCTGTTCGATCTTTTTGTTTTTCCAACCCAAGGTTATCGGAGGGGTCATCTCCATCACGAGGTTCGGATCGATCAGTTCTCTGACGTTTATTTGCCTTCCGGATGTCGTCTTCTTCTTCCACATCTGATCCTTCCACTTCGGATTCATCTGCATCCTCTCCATCATTTCTTCTAATAGGAGAATTGCGCACGGGAGATGACGCCGTTCCAATCACATCATCCCCATCAAACTCCTCTTCTCCTTCATCCTCATCCTCCCTCCACTTTCGCCCATTTCCATCCTCATCTTCCCCCTCCTCATCCTCATCCGAATCCTCTTCCTCCTCGCTGCTACTACTTTCATCCCCACTCAAATTATCTCCATCGCTGGGCACTTCCCCCTCTTCGAACGGACGATCATTAAACAGTACAACATTTCTACCGGCGTGAATATTAGATAAATGGTAAGGACGATGGCAGTCAAACACATAGCATCGGCAGCGATGATTGTGCCTACCCGCTCCAGTATTCACCATGGATTCCTGAGAATATTCCGACTCGTCCATGGCAACCGAAGAAGCAAACAAACGCGCCAAATTACGATTGGCCCCCATATTAATCAGGACTACCGCTCTCACATCCCCAATATTCTGCACATCATTATCCACTCGATTCGCCCCGCCATCTCCATCCTCTCCGGTCTCGCCCCCCTCAAACTCCACCCCCGGAGCAATCACGCCAATCTTTTCCAACAAGCGCTTCATTCGCATGAATCCCGTACAAGGCCTCAACTGATACGGGACTCCATCCGCACGGAGCATGTAGGATAGGATACGTGCCGCGGACATGGCGTCGGCATCGGCGTGGACGAGGATGAGGACGCGGCCGACATTGCCTCCTCCTCCTCCCATGCCGGACAGTATGCCTCCTCCCGTGAGGCTGCTGGAATTGTCAGAGTTGGTGGTGGTGGGGTTGAGGAAATCGTCGTCGTCGTGGTCGGTGTTGCTGGAGTCTTGGGCGATGCCGCGACAGTCTCGGAGGAGTTGGGCGTAGCCGAGATGCCATTGATCTCGTTCGAGAAGCATTGTTTACAGTGTTGATGCTGTTGCTGTTGCTGTTGCTGTTGTGTGCTTGTTGGGTGAATCTAATTATCCTTTAAAGTTGTAGATGAGGGTATGGCTTTGGTCGATGATGATTTTGTTACTGTCGATGGCGTCGTTGCGTCATTGCCCGTCATTGCTTTGAGATGAATATGATTTTTTCTTTGTGAAGGCATTGAAAATTGAAATGAAGCATGTGTTGTCGTTTCTGCGTGGCTTCAAGCGAAAAAAATTGGCGCGCCACTTTACCAACATGTCGCTACTATTCCTACGTACTCAAACATTTTCAATCATAACGAATACTCCTTTCATTCCACGTAAATACAAATTCATTTGCAAATCGGTAATGGATGACTTTTTATGCTGCCATGGCATTATTTATGGATGCACGGAACTGTTCATGCACATCATTCATCACTGAAGTTCAGAGTTAGAGGAGGTATATAGTAGAGAAATTATCAGTGGAAGACTTGGCAGCACTGAACTGAGTGGTAAGGAGGTATGTACCAGAACTTACCTACCATATCATTATATCGTTATCGTGCGACTCTCTCCAACTCCAATGCCAATGTTTGATGGCACACACATCATAATTGTGAAAATATCCCTGGGTTTACTCAAGAACTCAGTTTTTTTAGGTAGTGGCTGCTCTTAAATCCATGGGCTTGAAGTTATGAAGTATGATTGTATGGTGAAGTGGACACAATTCAAGCATTTTCAACCTTTACTATGCTATGCTGCCATGTGCAGGCAGTATGTTGTCACCAAGGAGACTTGAAAGCTTGCAACTTATTTGGCTGGCAGTGTGTTATTGGGTTATTGGGATGGGTGGTGTTTGAATTAAAAAAAAAATCTCATCCTGTCTTGAAATTAAGTTGTCTTTGTCGGACAAAATTCATTGTTTGCAACAAAAAAATGTTGATCGTTTACAAATTCAAAAGTGCCCAGTGCTCCAACATTGACATAGTTTCTATAGGGATGAACCACATTGTTTGCATACTTGATAATTTCAGGATACAATGGAATAATATAGATGTAATGTAGCATACTCTCTAGTGATGTCATCAGCCAGGCCTCCTGCATGCACCTCTGCACTCTTGACACCTATTTGAATTCATATCTTCTTCTTCTTGTTTTTGCTTTTCCAAACTCAAGTGATAGAGGTAAAATAATCTTTTTACTGTAGAACTATACATAGGAAATAGTTTTTTATTTTCTTATGTTTTGTTATTCGTGACTCAAAAAATTCCGGGGTTCGCGTTTTTTGTGGGATACATCAGATCAGTGCCAATTTCCCTTCAATGACTGACTGCAACACCAAAGGTAGCTATCTAGTTTGTTTCGGTAGTGATATACAATGAAATAGGATAATGTGCATTTTCATGAATATTTTCTACTCCTAGAGTATGCCATGAATTATGAATAAAAAGCACAGTAGCTGAGTTGTTAAAATGGACAAAATACAATGAAAACACCTACCTGTATTCTAATTCAAATAAAGGCTAAAGGGAATAGCAGATATTTTTATTCACAAAGATTAAACACAAAAGAAATCAACTATCAAAGCCCAGGAACAGACCTGCAAATGTGTTCAATTTGACTTCAGCAGAATCATCCGCAAAAGCATTAGTTCTCCAATAAAATAATTTGGATCTCCCTTTGACTGGAAAGACAAGATGAAATCAATCTCTTTCTTGGCATCTAATGCCAATAGATTTTATGTATTACGTGCTCTAGAGAATTTTTTCGAAGCTCCACAATTGATGGCAAGCACCAGACTACTAGATATCATTCATGCCATTAGTGATATGAAATGAAAAGAAACACAACATTGTGTGTTTAGATAAAAACTTGTAAATCAGGATCAAACAAAGCATTTATCAGTATTTTGGTATGACATGCATCGCAACCAGAAGAACTGTTCAACAGTTCCCATCATTTAATCTGTATCAGGATTTTTATTTTAACTTTGCATGTTGAATCTAAATTTATTTGCTCTCACAATTCTGGAATGAATTCTGGAACATACACGGATGACGTCATTTCGCCAGGTTCGGACGGATAAAATAATATATTTTGATTTTTTCTGACCGATTTCGGACTAATTT
>JALLAR010001115.1:0-10857 GCA_036939335.1 Conticribra guillardii
AGTGATGTTAATGCGTATGTTATGTTGCTTCTAGGTAATAGTAACTAGCAAAAATTAACTGTAAAAATGAATAAAAGTGGTATAATTTTTTCAGCTAGTCGAATGACGGGCGGGGTGGTATAAGCAAATATGGGTGGTATAGTTCGTCAGAGTCCACTGTAGCCCGTAAGAAACACTTTGTGCTTTATGAGCCCATTCAGCATTTTAGGGTTGAGGGAATACAACCAGAACTTTTGCGTTTCGTGTTCTGAATTTCACAAAAAAACTGATGTGGAGAGTGATGGTTTAAAAATGAAATTGCTCGTTGGTAAATTCTCTTCAAGCTAATTAAAAGTGATTCAATAATATGCAAAATTGTAAAGCCTGGGCCAATATGTAGCATTTTTTATAATCATTGTAATTTAACATTTAAAACAATAATGGAATGGGGAAAATCATTCTGTTTTGATATGTGTCGTGCTTTCATTGATAGTGGGAATCCCAATGTCAAATTGGTAGTCAATTATTTGTTCTGTCAATCATCTGAAAACGTTATGCTATATATTCCACCGAATTTTACTTTTTGCCACATAATAATATTGACTCCTTTATTTTAAATTCCCATGTATCCATCCAACCACAACCAATCTCTCTCGATTAGTAGCCAGTACTTGATGACATATTGCCTCAGATTTGAAAATAACCAGTGTACCCTCCTGAGGAACAATGTCTCTAAAATCTGTCCTTCCTGTAGGATCTCCAACTAACCCTCTATCCCTACCACCAGGGAGAGAATTTGCATCAACATTTCCATTAGTTTTCTTTGGCACGCCATTGATACGGCGATGTTGATCATCCAGACTAATACTCGGAAAAACGCGCAATTCTCCTCCATCTTTATCTGCATCCCATGGTGGAACAATTCCAGTATCTGGATCGGCTTCATGCCCTCCTAGGTATAATAGGAACGAGAACGCCCTCCGATGATGAGTTTTTTTATCCTTGGTATTCGCATCCGCTTTTGTTTTTATTGTTGCTGCTGCTGCTGTGGCTGTTGCAGCTCTATCCGAAGGAGTATCAAAATGCCAATCATAATATCCCCCCTTTTCATAATACAAATATGCTGCCTCCGTTTCTTGATTGTGTATTGTATGCACATCATCAAAACTATCCTCCACACTATTTTCTTCCCTTCTCGCCAAAAGATTTTGGATACTATTGCTGCTCAAAGAATCATCGTCGTTTTCGCTTTCGTGGGAAAAGGGGGAAGTACCATCCACTTCCTCTTCGAGCGTCGATACTAAGTCAGAAATGTAAGATGGGCCCAGGTAGGGTCTTCCTGATTCTAATTTTCGATCAATCAGCCAGAAGTGTTTAGCTCTTCGTAAAGGTCTGCTACTATTGGTATTGCTGCTATTGGTATTTTTTCCGTCCGCATTCGCCAATGTCTTTGTTTTCGCCTTATTTACATCGCTATCTCCCTTTGTTCCTGCACTTTTGACCAATCCAGCATGTTGCAATCTCAATGCATCAAATCGCAATAAATTCACTGTATCGGAACAGGCATAATTAGGTATGACTGCCACGCCATCGTTGGCGAGATCAGTGGCGACAGAGGAGGGCAGATCTGACGGTGGAGGGATGTCTAGTACCGAGGGAATGACGGGCGGAGCAGTGATTTGGGAAAATGATGCTACTTCTTTTCCTGTGAGTAGGAAGACAAGTGCGGAGCCAAAGACATTCATTGTTGAACAATGTGAGACCACACCACGAACTGCAACGATATGAAATAATAATATAATGTCCCGGAAAATCGAGTGAATATTATTTTCTTTCTTTCTAGAGAAAATGGATGACATCATTTGGCATTTTAGTGACAACGGAACTTATTATCATTTCAAAGGTACAATGATACTTTCTGCAATTATAATACCTCTCTAAGTTCCTATGAGTCTACGTGGTCCTGTGATGAGCAGCTACGAAAGCGAACGAACACGTGTTCAATCAACTTCAACAAAGTCTCTCTTGTTGTGATCGCGCCTGCGACTTTAGATCGTTTGATTTGACGGTTTTTTTCATGAGAATATTCTTTGTGGGAACGAAATAAATAAAATGGGGCCGCGGCAGCGACGACACAGGCATTCCAGCAACCAAGAGGCTAACGCATGGGTGACCATCATACAAAGAATAATCTGTAATACTTGCAATTCAATATTGTATTGTAGCAAGCAACCCTGGATAAAATGGAAACAATTTTCAGCACAGAATAAACAGAACACTGGCTGGGATTAGCAATTTTGAACTATATCAACTATTAATTGGTGGCACAGTTGTGCACACAAACAGTAAACATTGTTTCTGATCACACATATTAAGTCTCAGAAGACCCAAACATTTATTTACTGCAGAAATGACACTAATTTCTTCATCTGACTTCAGTCAGGTTTAGTCAGGTTTGTGCCGGATAGCTGGATATTTGCATTGGAATTTTCCTGTAACAAAATCGTGTCTATTGCACATTGTTTGAGAAAACACAAACTATAAATGCCTTGTATCGAGCCATATCTAAATATATTTTAAATTCTGAAAACATATCATAAATTGCAAACATTGAAAATAATCACTTGTGAAGTAGCAGCAAAATAATCAATCTGATAAATCAAGCTGATTATTAGTTTTGCAACAACACATCAATCTTGCACTCAGAAAGTGTTGTGGTTTTTTCCCACCATTTTAGAAAACTCAGTCGTTGCAAAATTAAATTTTGTGTGTGTGAATCCTTATATTGGTTCCAATGGAAAATCAATGCCCCACCATCCACATTCTTTGGAAAAAACCATATGTGTCATCAAGCAACCAATTCACAAACTGGGTTTATCTCAGCTTCTTCCTCAAAATGTAACAATCGGGCGGATTGATTCTCTTATAATAATTCTGCACCAATTCGCCCTTCTCAAACCCAAACTTTTCAATGTAAAAGTTCATTGCGTCCGTGTTGGATGTTTGGACATGAAGCATGACTTCGTCAACAGTGGATGCATTTCCTTCTGTTTCAGATTCTACGTATTCAAGAGTGGATTTGACAAGGTTCGATCCGATGCCGTGGTTGCGATAGGCGGCGAGCACTCCGAGGGTCATTATGTAGAGGCGATGTCTCCCCTCGCTGTCCGGAATAGGTTCCACCCTCGTACAGATAGCACCGACCGCAAACCCATTCCAATACGCGAATTTGCACAAGTTTTCATCCGGATTTTTTGCCAAATCACCGTAGAAGGATTCATTGTATGATACGGGGAAGCACGACTGATTAATTTTTTTCAGCTGTATGATGGTTTGGATGGACATGACAAAAATGACCATTAAAGGATTGGATAGTTAGTAGTGGCCATTGAATAAAAACCTGAGGACGTGCAGTCGTACGCGCAGCCCTCTCGAGGCTTTGCTATCGTATGCCAAGTGAAATAATTCAACACCGAAAATCAACCAATTGTCAATAAGAACCGCACCGACGTAAGTAGAAATCAATTGTCAAACACATGTGGCAGTATTATCACAGTCGTAACAGACATGTTGCACTGCGATGAAAACATGCAGCTAGTTCGTTAGATGACGGGGATGAAATTGGCAACGCACCTGTTCCACATTATCAGCATTGATCACACCAAAGTCGACTGCAAGGGACTTTTTATTGCCTCCCATTTTATTTCTTTTTCGATTTCTTACTTGTGCGGAGAAGAGCGGGTGGGCGGGGCGGAGGCAGGGGCAACTTTGTTTTGTCGTCGTTTGCTTGTGTGTTGTGAGGTGTGTGGTTGCGGAAGGTGGAAGCATGAGAAAAGAAGGGAGGGTTGAAGTCCTACATATCTACTACCTTCTACTACTATATGTAGGCAGGACCTCTGTAGTACATAGTATGCTCCTTACATCGACGCTGTAACTACGTATTATATTTTGGCGGGAAAAGTTCATTTGATACGTACGTATTTCGTACTAGCTTCGTTATCTCTAGAGGGAGAAGGTGGTTAAAACCAGCGATTAGAAGTAAGATTTTTAATACGTACGTATTGATTACCTTTGAATCTCACGAATCTGCTAAGCACTAAGTAAATTTATTATTGGTCCGACCAACTTGGAATTTGTACTTTTTTACTACTAGAGGTTGCGGCGCGAAACTGATACGTAACCAAATTTGCACCACGGCGATGAATGTCTACGTGTTTTGGAGGCGCCGGGAAAGATTTCATTAATACGTACATATTCAATGGCCTGCAGGGGTGACGAGTGACGAGTGACGAGTGACTTTCATGCAGCTGGTATCATTTCAGTGGGGGGTGAGGAATTGGGTTGTGATTATTTGATGCCATGTTCAATAGTGCTGAATGAAGCTAGTGAAAATAATATTGTTGACGTAAAACTCTCTATTGAGTACTTGATTCAAGCAACTGAGCAAGGAGTAAAATTTTACCTTCCTTCAGTTCCTAAAATGGGTGAGATACGTTTTCTCACTAAACCTAAACATTCGGATTTCTGATGTTTCATTTTCATTTGTGTTTGTGGCAGCGGAAGAATTCCATCTGCAAAAACATATCTTAAGTGCAAGAGCGCCCATCCTTGTTAATGTTTGCAATGGATGCAACAAGGGTGAACCCATCCAAGTGTTCAGTGTCAGTGTATTTATGGATGTGTATGTGTGGTGGCCCACCAGAAAATCAGAAATATATTTAGATACTCAAATAGAATTGTGCAAAGAAAAATGCATGCTGCAAATGTCTCAAAATAGTGCCAGAAGTTTCTCTGGTTTCATCTTGTATGATATATTTTGATGATAAAGTGGAATGGCTCCTTTTTGCTAATGCAAAAACCTGTCCACTCTGCGTACAGAATACCACCAGCAGCAGATGTCATTACTCTGGACAGTTGAAAATCAATGGGAAGATAGAGAAACTCTGTAAACTATAACTTCCAATGCCATCATTTCTAGCCAATTTAGGCAAATGCAAAATAAAAGATTATTTAATTCTACACACATTGTTCTGTTATTAACATATGGTTGATTCCAAATATTGACCGAACTGTGGCTTGCTGTCAAAGTTCGAGACAAAGACAAATAAAGAATATAATTATCAATGACCAACCACCACCCATTTCAAAGGGACCAACCCACATCAGTGTCTTTGTGATACAGGATGGGTTTCTGACCATGGGAACTTGTCTAACAAGGGTGTTCAATTTGATTGTTTTAGTTCCAACGGTGACTAAAACAAATAAGTGAATACCAAAGCAAGGTGTTTTACTTAGCCTTAGCAGTCATCGAATGTCACAAAAGTAACAAGCAAAATGAAATGAGCCATCGAGTGTCAATTTTAAACCTCTCCAAAAAAGTTGTTAATGGCGGACTTATTATGTGATGCTATGCTAGTGTCCAGAGTTTTGACATCCAAAAATGGCTAAGTAGATTTTTTGACTTAAAACAAATGAATTTCAACAAAATTCATTCTGTTTCAATGCTACTCTTTTTATTGGACACCGCTTGGTCCCCACGACACTTCTGTAGACAATACCAGTGCCAAAGCAACATTTTTTTGGTGGATTGTTTGGTTAATTTTGTTTTTGTCCAACAAGTTTGTTGACCGTGTCATTTCAAATTCAGTTTCATTCAATTCTCATTCGATTGTGTTATATTCTATTAGCAGTCTTGGTTCTGATATATTGTTGAATTGTTTTCACATTAGCTTGTTTGCGGTTTTCAATTACACTACTTTGTGTTTTGTTAATTTGAAAACATAGAACAAAATAGAATGTAGAAAAAAATATAATGTAAGTAGACATTATCCAACAAAACCATAGTGCACCCGTAAGTGACAGTGACAACAAAGATATGGCAACATTGCCAGTTGATGAATTGTGGAGAAAGCTTGTAGAAAAAGGTTTAGATATTTATTGTTCTAAGGAGTCAATCATTTCAATAGTTACAAGTTACTAAATCACACAAACACGAGAAATGAACTAAATGGACGAATATAATTCAATTTAACACTACAATCTAGATGTGCTTAAATAAAATTATCAATCCCAAAAGACCTTCTAGAATGTCCCTGTCAACCACGCCCTTCCCAACAACAACATTAATTTCAATCGCCGTTTACTCTCATTGCCTGTACTACCAGCAGCACCATCTCCCCCGCCAACCAACGAGGGATGCAACACATCATAATCACACTCTTCCAAAGAGCGCAGATACTGCAATCCACATACCGCAGGCAACAAGCACGGTCTACCCACTTTGGGTACCACTCCTTGATTCTCCCGCGCGCGAAGCAAGTGAAACGAAGCCATTTGTGCCATTTCGCGGGTGGCATTGCGTAACGCCTCTCGCGATGCATGTACTTCTTCTGCAGTTTTGGTATTACTACTGCTGTCGCCAGCACTGGGACTATCGCCATCATTGTCATTGGTATTTTTCATGGATGCATCCCATGAATTCCACAAAGTATTCATAGTGATGGAATGTTTGGTTGCCAAGTCTATTGGGATGGAACATTCTCCTTGAGTGGCACGGAAGGCGGTGGAACGGAGGGCAGTTAGGAGGCCTAGACCAACGCCAATATCAGAGGCTACCATGTCAGATGCTTCATCTCGAACCTGTATTTTCCATTTTCCATTTTGTTGTTGTTGTTGATGACGATAATGATAATGTTGATGTTGTTTTTGTTTTTGTGTAATTTGTAAAAATATTTTTCAAAAAAGAAAGAAAAATCTCATTAGATAAAACAAATAATGTGGAGTGTGACTTCAAAAATTATCTCATCAACTCATTTGCAAGACAACATCATGCACATCCATAACATCAAATCGTACAACACACAATAACACAATAAAAACAAATATATAAATGAATGAATAAACAAACAAACGATAATGTAATACCAACACTAACTACTCACACCCACACACTCCAAACTCAAGTACAAAACACTCGACACCGTATCCTCCCCATAATGAGCCACATCCCTCACTCTCTCATACTGCATCACCTCCAAATCCATCTCCCGTGCCTCCATCATTCGTCGTAGAAATTGATGAGTCAAATTCTGGGTGTGAATGGCGTGAGTGAGGCTTCGTAGTGTTGGATTCAGTTTGCGCGAGGAGATTAGGGATTGGAGAAGTGGATCTTTTGATTTTTTTGTCGTTGCTGTTGCTGATGTTGATGTTGTTGTTGTTGTTGTTGTTGTTGATGTTGTTGTTGCTGCGTTTGATTGCTGTTGTTTGCTATTATTGTTGTCCATAGACTCGTATATTTCGCTAATGGCATCTCGCCACCATTGCATTCGTAATCGCGATCCAAGCAAGGAATCCCCACCACTGATGTTATTGTTATCCCCATCATTACCACCACCACTACGGGATCGTCGCCCACCCATCAATTGAGACGCATCTTTAATACTGGCAATTTCTACATTGAATGCACGAATGGCAAAGAATGCCTCGCGGGCGGAGGAGGATGGCATGAGAAGACCGCATACTTTTTTGCGCATTTGTGTTTTTTGTATTGTTGTGTTGTTTTGTTGTTTTTGAAATTGTGTTGTTGTGTTGTTGTGTTGTGATTGTTTTGTGTGAGTAATACATATTGTTTATCACCATTGTGTGTTTGGCCGCCATTGTCATGAAAAGTATTGTAAGGAGAGGGGGATATTGTGTATTGATTATTTTGAATGTGAGATTAGAAAATAATAATATTGTCTAGAGAGGTAGTACGATACTAGGTATCTAGTGTAAATGTAAAATAATAGATTGATTGCCAATATATGAATATTCAAACTCACAATATCCCTCCATATCCCGAGTTTGCACCATTTCCACACAATGCTTGTGGTCTTGTTTCCTTTGTTCTTCTGGGTAGGAATAATTATAATTTGTGTTGGAGCTGTTGTTGTTGTTGTTATTGCTACTGAAGCTTCGAATTCGAATGGTGCTGCCGAGAGGTGCGTTGCTGCTGCAGTTGTTGTGGTTGTAGGAAGGATGCATCATTTGCATGGTTTGTATTGTGTGCTGCTGTTGCCGCATCTGCCATAACGACAATGACGACGATGACACCGATGGCGGTGCAGCTGCAAAGGAATGGGCACCAGTAAGGATGCTGTTACTATTGCATCTTTTTGTCGCACTTGCGCATCTAGCACTACTCGTCGAACAACGCCATGACAACAATGATGATGGCGACGATCGCGATGTAGCAGCTTGGAATAGTTTCGTTGAGATCATTGTCGTGCGGGGTGTGGGTAGTAGTTTGTGCGTGATGGCTTTTTGTATAGAAGATAGCGTGATGGTTAGTTGCTAGTTAGGTAGTTGTGGCGCTTGGTTATGAGACAAATGGCATTTTGGCATCCATTGTCCGTCATGTGCGTGAGCCGTTTTCTGCTTTGTTGACGCGCTCGATGGTGCCAGCAAGGATGTATCGTACAATAGTAAAAATAGGTAAAAATTACGTGGTAAAAAAAGATTTTGTGGATCACATAATAATATTATGACGTAGGAATTAATAGTATCCTTCGAATCAAGGCGGACGATGACAGACTTTGCGTCGGGACCGCAGAGAAAAAAATAATAATATCCCAGAATATCCCCCATAAAAAATATTAAAATGCAGCAATGGAGAATAACAGCAAGGAGGACAATACTGCCACAGAACAATGGAGGCACTGCATCAGCAGCAATGCCGACGGCCAAGACAACAACGACACTGACAATAACAACGACATTGACAACAATGGTATCGTCCCAATCGCCACCCTGTTGACCAACCCCGGAATCATTCATCGATTAGAACAAGACATTCATGACTATTTGTCTCCCTATGGATTTCGTTTGGATCGTCATCATGGTCATAATCATGGTCATCCTCATGATGGCAATATAAATACGTCAGTGTCGTCAGTGGCTACCCTGTTGATACCCCGCCTTCCCTACTCTTACAACACTACTTGCCAGCATGCGCATGACAGCACTACTACTACTACTAATAATAATAATAATAATAATGCACCCACGAAAAACAGCAGCGGTTGTTGTGCAGGTGATGACTGCGCAAACACTGCAACCAAATTCGCCACAATCAAAGCTCCCATTGCCACACTCCATCTGCACATTCACAACGAATCAGTATTACCCACCGTAGGACCATTACTCCGAACCTATCTCCGTTTGTCCCATCCCAATATTGCTCCCAGACGATTGAGGGCTATAGTGGATTGTCAATTCATTATCGCTTTGAACGATAATAATGTCGCCGTCAATATTGACGAACAGGAGCAAACAGCACTGCTGGAGTGCAGCATTGCCAATCGAATGGCACATCATGTGCACATGCTCGTTCGAAATTCCATGGGTTCGGCATTGTGTTTGGAGTTGGTGGTCATTTTGCCTTGTTACAAAACAAAGCACGGCATTCGTTACAACACAACAATAATACCAACATCAAAATCAACAATAACATCAATATCAACATCAACAATAACTACGTCAACTGCATCAACTGCCATGATGGATGACGACAATGATGAAGAGGTAGCGGCACAATCAGCAAAGGAAATTATACTACCAATACCTGCATCTTTGGTACAAATGGCAATGACAAATAATCCAGATGCATGTTATCCATCTGTTCAATTGATACAACAACGAAATAATATAAATGGAATATATCACGAAAGGAACGTGATTGAAAAGAAGGAAGGGAATACCATGGACGATACTATCATTTGCAGTTCCAATTCTTGTTGTGATGGTACTGCTGCCACTACAACGGATGGTGGTACTACTTCTGTTCCGAATGCGGTTGGCACCGGTAGCGTGAATGATACAATCATTGCGACGACGACAACAACCGCCAACAATAGTAGTGTATGTGACGACCACAAACGGCGGCAGCACAATGATGATTCCCCAACGCTTTGTCTGGATGTGAGCACGCGAATGTGTACTGTTCGTCATCAGCCTTTGTTATTTCGATGGATATCTAGTGTTGCTGCTGGTGGTGCCTCCTTGGCTGATGGTAATGCAGCAATTGCGGCGTTTTCTTCTTCCTCTGATATGGGCAGTATCGACAATGATGGCGATGGCGATGGCGATGGTAATGGTGATGGTGATGGTCGCAGCTCTTATAATAAGTTGAATATTCATTCGAGCGTGAAGTCACTGCCTGTTCTACAGCGAATGACCAATTCGGTAATGCCAACAACATTGGTAGCATCATCATCACCAGCAACAACAATAACGACAACAGACACAGTGCAGCCTTTAATTGTGGCATGCATTGAGAAAGTTGCCAATCTACATCGGATACTAATGCTATGTCATGATTACTGTGAAAAAGAGTATGCCATTCAGCAGAACAACAACAGCAGCAGCAGCAGCAGCATCAGCATTGTCGGTAGTAATGCTAGTGATGGTCGTGACACTGAAAAACAATATTACCGAGCTAGTACTACTGCATCTCTGATGCAAAATATGATTGTTATCATGCCCAATTGTACTAGGAGTTTTAGCAACAACAACAACGAGAAGAAATCTTCTGCAAGCGGAAATCAAGATGCTGTGGACAATGGTTCCAATCGCAATAAAAATCAAAAGAATAAGAAGAACCAGCAGAAAAATAATGCTAAGAAAAAAAGTACCAGAAGTAAGACCTTGCGCGAATTCGAAGAAGCTATTGATCATTTCCATAAAGTGGTTCTCAATTCTGAAAAAGGGTGCCACCATCATGAGGAACGTTGCAGATATTATCGGCCGATGCTGCTATATGAGAACCAAGCGGTGGAAGCACTACTAGTGTAAAATTATATTGAACCAAGCAATGTCAGATATCTTTGGAGCATCATATCT
>JALLAR010001116.1:0-11739 GCA_036939335.1 Conticribra guillardii
AGATCTAGAACTACTAAATACCATGATGAATGGAGGATCTATCGTAGATTAAACGCTGACACGAATCACGAGACAAAAGATACAATGTTTCTTGCAGTCACGGACATTCGATTGATTCCTACGTAGACTGTCACTTCCTCTGTTGTTCCAAAATCAGTATTACTACATATTGCGTGCCGTATTACATTATTTTCTGTTCACACTCCATTGCTCACTTATTTTTATCTCTTAGAAAGTGGTCCAAAGAAATAATAGATGCTCTTCCAACAACAAAAGGAGATAATAAGTCAGAGCAGTGAATAATGATCATTCCAACATTCAGCGTTGATTTAAAAAAACATTCTGGAAATACAATGATCAATCTAAAAGCAAGTTGGGGCATTGTGGTGAAGTATCACATGATTGCTAGCTATTTCGACATTTCCTTCTTCTGAGGAAATATTCATATTCTTCGCTTGTGCTCACAGTTTAATAGTAGAATCTTGTGCTTGATTAAAAACTGATTCATGTAATTCCTAGATTAAAATTGATTGTGCTACATGTGGTGCTTTGACAACATAAAATATGAAACCTTCGTTTCCAAATTTTATTTGGGCAGTACTAGATGATATATTAAAAGGATGGAGGAAAGAAGATTCCCAGAAATAGTTCCTTAACAATCATACATATGCATAAAACTATACTTTAAGCACACATGTCGCCAAATCAGAACCGATACGAGACACATCATTCTAAAAAAGTAACTAAATTCTCACTCTCGCAGTGAGGCTTTGGGAGGACTGTGGCTAGTCTTTGCCTCTGATTTCAAAAAGACAACGCCCCCTGTATTTCTACATATATCACACATCGTTGATTTGCAATGGCGCACGTGCATACTTGAGTGGGCTTGTCCCAACTCATGGCGATTGAAGTCCGTGAACTGTTTTGCCTCATCCAAATCAAAAGACAGCTGATCATCCAGTCCGTGCGCGTTGTCATCATCCTTGCTCTTAGCACAGAGTGCACACTGAGCAGAATGATACCTTACACCATCTGCAGTGTAGTGATGGTTACCAAGGTGGAAACTTCCTGGTGGATCAATGCAATAGCTTTTCCGGGTATTGGTGGCATCAATACCAGCAAGAACATTGTCCAAATCTACATCTAAATCTCTCTCTGCATCATCGTCATGAACCCCATCAGGATCTTGTTTCCGTCTGTGGTTGTAAAAAGACCCTGAATATTTTGAGCTACTCTCTTTGCTCCCATCGTCTCCTCCATTCACTTTTGATCGCAACCGGCGGCGATGTTTCACGCATAAAAGCGCAAGGAGCATCAAAAATAATGCAATCAAAGTCACGCTCACTGATGTCGCTATGATCTTGGAATTGCTACTCGTCTCCTCTTCAATCGCCCCATTCGTAAAACCACTTTCCATTCCCGTGAATGCAGACAGATATTCTTCATAGCTGTCATCTAAATATCTAACGGTTACTACTTCAGGCGAGTCTTCTGAAAGAAGCATATCATTCGCCATGGCATCACGGATCACGGACCTTGCAGTTTCCTGTGCCTCTGTCTCGTTTGCCGTACTGTCAAGAACTAGGGTGATGCCTCCATCGATAATGAAACAGTTATCGGCTTCCCTCGTTTCTAGAGTGCAAGCTCCTGCGTTGTTAAAACAGTACATTACGTAAAGACGAGTTGAAATTAGGAATGCACCAAGCATATGTATATTAATGATGAATTGTTTGTACAATGTATGTTGTCTCACCTTCAGTTGTTTCAGCGTCTGCTGGACTAGACTTAACACCAATGCATTCGCCATCCTGAAGCATTCGATGTAATGCATTGGTAGTACCTACTCTGTTCAGCTTTCTTCCCTTTTGCTGCAAACATGGCATCATGGCGTCAGCAAGCTCCACCAATAATTGCTCCTCAAGTTGCGGAAGAAATGAATCAGTGTTGGATACATTTTTAGTTTCTACTTCGTATGCATATTTTACCACGATTTCGTTCGAATCGTCTTGAAATTGGAAACCTGTACTATCAGATCCTCCGTTTTGTAATGGGCAGGATATGGATGTTCGAATGTTTGTGTCGTCGTTGTTGCTGTTTGCGTTGCTGGATGATTCACTTGTTTTGCCACTACCTGATTGATCTGAGGTTGCACCATCTGAAATCCCAGAGGAACCGCTCATTCCAATTGCATCATTTCTCGTTCCGCTTGATCCATTTGAACTAGTTCCGCCACCCGCGATATTATTCCCACCTCCTCCACTAGCATATCCACCCCCTCCGCCTCCACTGCTTGAACCACCGACACCGGATGCACCCGATGGCAACATGTATGAAGGTCGCATACTAGGCACATGGGTGCAATTCACTTCAGGATCAGTGCCTTGGTGATTTGCCGGGTCGTCATTACTCGCTCTCTTACAAGGAGATGTAAAGGGCATTTCTTCCACGTATGTTATAACTCCACTCTCAAGTTCGGATGGCGCATCGTCGTGGCCAGGATGGGCGGCAGGATCCGTTCGTAGGCGCCTTCTGATGGCGCCGTGGTTGTTCCGTTTGATTGCCGTCCCCATCTTAGTTGCTTGAATTCTCTTTCACGTCTGGCGATTATTGATGTTTGGAGTTCTATCAGCGCCAGAATGAAATGGGCTTCGGTGAGGTAGTATCGTACAATCTTGGCCTTTTTTGTTGAGGATTTGAATGGGTTCCACATACTTAGGTACTACGACGGACTTATCTGCTTAACTACACACAACATTCATCATCATGCATGATGTCGTTGTTTGCTGCTTTGTTTTATTTTTGAACCAAATAAACCTGCCTCCGACATACATAGTACTTTCGTACATGGACACACAGTACATACATACATACATAAGGAATTGAACAGTGAATAGCGATATTGGGGGATGCCGGCGTGCCGAACGGACGAATAGTATACATACTTGAAGATATCAAATAATCGCTCAACATCATACTCACCTTGTTAGAAACAATAATTGAAACCATAAGTAGTTATTAGTAGAACGTCTAAAGCAAACCCCCCAACCCCCAACCAGCCATCTCTACCTGCATATCTCAAGTACATGTTTACTTCCCTATTTATGGGAATACAAGCATAGACAACAGTGCAACTATAATTTTTACTTTTCCATTCTGAAAACCTTACTTCCCCATTTTAGGCATAAAAAACAGAAAATATTACGCCAAACACCAAAGTATAAGTAATAAGTATTCAAAATAACATCGGAACTTCGCCATTTTACTTTTTCCTACGTGTCAGTTGGAGAAACCTCAAAAATTGTATTCCGTTCCCATTTGAAAGGTAAAAAATTACTTGGGATACAGTCCAAGGTATGGGCTATGTTATGGTACTGTTGTAATTGATGACAGCTTGGGACAATAAGCACTATACTTTAAAATCCCCCCAACCCCAACATCAGTAGTTCAGCATCCAGCCTTTCTTTGACTTTGATTTGAAGTTCATTTTTCCAAAAGAGTAGAAAAAATAGAGTACCAGTATCATTGACATTCATATTTGTGTCTTGATAACCATCACAGATGGAGAAAAGTAAAAGCTGAAGGCAAAGGTTTACCGTTGACGTTGACCATGAGAGGATTTTTTTGTGTTGTATTCCTGTGTAGGTGTATGCAAAGCTGTGGAATGGATATTCCTGTCCAGCGCTACTAGACTATACTAGAGCTCTATACTAAAGCTAGAGGATGTTTCTGATAGAGAGGGGATAATGTGTATAAGTTCCAATTACCTCTCTCTACATTGAGCTGCCCAACAGTGATGTCGCTGTGATATTTCATTTTGTTGTGGTTGTAGTTTTAGTACAGATCACACATAACTATGTTTTAACAAATAAACCATTATTATTACTATGTATTGTATGTGCAGTTATTTCATTTCCATACAAAAAAAATGCAATGTCACACTTCTTCTTATCAGCTGAAACTATGAACTTTGAAATAAAAATAAAAATGGTCATTGGCAGTTGGCAGTACATACTCATAAATGAGGAGAATGGTTGGACATTCTAGAGCTGCAGAGTTCAAGTGGTGAAGATCTTGTTTTTAATTTTGACTTGCTGTTTTGCTAAGATTATGGTGTGATTTTGAAGCACTGAGTTTTATTGCATGGTGTGTGATGACCAGGCAGAATGGAAATGGAATGGCTTGATAATAAAAACAAAAATACAAGCTTTGTTACATTTAGCTGTTCAGTTTTCTATCCATGGCAATGAATTACTGTAGCTCTGTATAAATCCCTGCATCCTAAATATCTTGCCACAGTGTAGTTTGAGTTTGTAGCACAAAGTGTACTAAGCCAGTGAATGTTTTTGAATGAAATGTCTGTGTTGAAATTTCAGCAGCTCTTCACTCTTCACTTCTTCTCTTCATATCATATCATTACTGTCGTTTCTTGTCCGCAGTCTCTTATCAACACATGTTGTCCTGGAAGGTAGTACTACCCATAATGTTGTATTTACCACTTTAATTGGCTACACTTCTTAAATAGAATTGTAGATAAGGCTTTAACTGATTCCTTAGAGGAATTTAAATTTAAAAATTGATTCTCATTTATTGCAAACACAATTAATGTACATGCAAAAATCTCACAATTCCTGATTGGTATCACAATATTTGAATTAAAGTTTTAAATTTTTAAAATGTTTATTGTTATAAAGTTAAAGTGTAAGTAGTTCACTTTAAAAAAAATGTTAAAGATATTCTTTAAAAAATCTAAGTTAATTTGTAGATAACACTTTCATTAAAATGTAAATCCTTAAAATGATGAAAATTACTTGAAGTGTTTATTTTAAATTGAAGTGTAAGCCAAATAAAGCTTTAAACACTGATTAAAGTAATATCTCTATTGTTGTATCTCTTCTTATGATGGAGTTGAAATGGCTGTTTAGACTTAAAATGATCCTCTCAATGAGCAGGCAGGCAATGAATATGACACCTGAATTAAGCAAATTTCAGATTTGTTAGATAATTTTTCATGGAATGTGGAAGTCTCAAAATCAAAATGGGGTACTCCTGACATCTGACATACCAGCTGTCCATCCAACTTTTCTTCAAGACTATTTTCAGCTCTTGTCTGATGCTGATGTGGACTCAGCTCTCAGTGAGCTGGATATTTTGGTGTGTCTTACTTTTCCATCATAGTCTAACTACAAGAAGATATGATTTGGTGGCTATGCTGGCCATAAATACATTCTTTAGGTTGTGTGTTGTGCATTCATTTTAATTCTACTGCTGTTGAGAGAGGACATTGGAACTGGCAATATTAGTCCAAAGATCATAGTAAAAGCCATAACTTCTGAACTACTATTATCAAACTCTGGAAAATAGTATACCGATTCATCAGCATATCATTGCCAAATGATTGGTGTGGTCTGGTTTTGTAATCCACTTTGCAAGATCAGCAGCAGCAAGGAGGCCAACCATATCATTTTGTGCATTGTGTGTAAGGAATGAGCTGAGGTATGGTGCTATATCTGTATACTGGTTACTGGTGTACAATTGTCCTTTGTCCTTGACCTTGATTTTATGGGAGGAGTCATGATGGATTAAGCTTAAAATTTAAACAGGATTATGGCTAATTGCCCACCCGTAGGCACATTGACATTGCTAGCACTTGGCTTGCAAAACATGTAAATACCATGCAGAATATTGTGTAGCTCTTTCCGAGCACTAGAGAGTTTGCATGAAGTGTTTTACGATTCCTCCATGGGAAGACATCTAAATATTGTGTCAAAGACACGTCATATTTCTGCGTGACCAAACATGAGTTTTTATTAGAATTGTATGTAGCTACTATGAAGGTACGATAGTTACCATCTCGCAAACGCATGATTGATACACAATATACAAAAGCATGATTTCTGAAAATATACAAATTACGTACTTACATAATATGAATGGTGCATGTGACTAATCACATTTACTTGTCTTCCATGAAACACAATATTTGTCACATTTTTTCAAAGTTCAGTACTTGCAAGAGGATTATTTGATATTGCATGGTTCCGTTGTACTTATTACTATTACATTGGCTGTTCATCCTGTTCAATCATCAATTATGTATGCAAGTGCAACTGTCACATTTACACATGTGTCAAGTTCATTGAACACTACTTCAATAATCAATGGGAGCACATCGTGTCAAGCAAAATAAATTATGTAAAAAACATTACTCTGTGTGTATCAGCTATGGAGGCAAGCCTTGGGAGGTTTCATCATTGGGTCTAGTGCCAATAGCCTAAAATGATATAATACAGTAGAGAAACACTAAAGAGTCAAAATTGGCTCTTTATTGCTGTCCCATCTTTTATCTACACCCTCTCAGAGATGATCTGAAAAATAAAAATGGATACTTTCTTTCATTAAATCTCTAATCCCCATTCTGGGTAATATGGGCAAGAGTTGTACTGGTGTGACTATGGTTATTGTAGCAAGCTATCTTCACCTTCCTGGTACTTACTAATATTCACCTGATATTTGTGGCACATTCTGTGTATTGTAAGTACCAATTTTGGTACCCTTACTAAGCATCTACAATGTTCCTGTTGTGATGTGTACTTTTACTTTTATTACATTATGAATGGTTGTATTATCGGTCAATGTCCTGTAATATGCGACAAATGGGATTTTACTCTGTGATCACAATTATCATCTCTGTGGATGATGTTAGCATGATGAGTTGTACATCTGAAAGGTTTTTATCGTAACTGAGGTGACCAGAGTTCATCTCAATAGTAAGTTTGTTCCATTGAGGGATAGTTTTTGACTGTCATGTCGGTAATGAAGTAGTACTTGTGGGAATCAATTATCACTAGCAGTAATTTGGCATAAGTATTATTTTTTAAAGTTCACTGTTCAGTACTTTTAATATCTGTTTGGTAATGAATTCTATGGTACAATATTCTACAATCGTAGTTTCTCTATTTCAATATGTATGTGCCAGTACTACAGTAGAAGTATTAATACTTGAAGTACTGCCCATCTTCAATTGAATGCGTTACAATAGTACTGCATCATAGGCAGTAATAATTAATTGCCCGTCTCATTTTTTGATACCCTCAAAGTTTAATCAAAATTTGAATTGTTGCACTGAATTACTGCAAAAACAAACCAATCAAAGTTATTTCTTGCGCTGCAATCAATTATTCACTTCACACATTCAATTGCAAGGATAGTTATGTAATCATAATGCTGATTGTCACATATTACCTCCCACTATCTATCAAGCCATGTGCCTCCGTGCACTCATCACGTATGATGACTAACACTCAACAATCATCGCACGGTGGGGAGCTAGCTGTGAGGTTTGGATTGCTGTTTAAGTTTTGTTTTCCTACTCACACTCATCATTTTTGAGGAGGCATACAGTATACTTACAGTATTGCAAAATACTTTGCAAGTACACACAAGTACAACTACCAAAATTACATCAGAGTTTTATTACTTGAATGCACAATGGGGGTCGTTGTTGAACAGCAACGATGATGTCAGTCCATGCCTTTTTCATTTACTGCTTAAATGAAGCACTTGTGACAAACTGTTTGAATCCCCTCGGCGATTGCATAGGCGTCTCTCTGTCCAAATCAGCACTTTCACTTTATGGCCGCAACACGATGGTGTATACAACAAAGGTCCGGCTACTGGCGGTCAAACTCAGCTAATGCTGAAATAGAGACCCAAACAACTGTCCAGAACAAAGAAGTTTTGATAATGGGAGCATGGTTGTCATAATGATGCGTTTCTTAAAAAATCTCAAATATGGTAAAAAATCTTTTGCCCCACAACATGAATGCATTTTTTGTGGAATTCAGTATTTTTTGCCAATATTTTAGGCATGACATGATTTTCAGTAGTCCCTGCACCATCATTGAATACAAAAAGCAATAAATAATATGCCACTTTAGTTCTTATTGTATTGTCTAGTTTTTGTCAGTACTAAATTTTAGCATAGGAATAGTATGATTGTAGCACTGTTAGTGTGCTTTTCATTCATTTGAGAAGAGGATATGTGTGGCTTGCGCGTGCCATCTTGTTTAATCATTTTTTCTCTGTATACACACAAAAATTATTTTCAACTCACAATCACCACTCGTGATAATGATATTTTTTGTGCATAGGACATACTACAAGTCTTACATGTTGATGAAAATTTTCATCACTTGCGCCAGGCAGAGCTCGACAACAAAAACTACTACAACATCGTGCCAGATCTCAACAACACAATCAACAATGTAAGTTTTCACTATTAATCATCATGAGATCTCCCTCATCTGCCATTTCAAATCCCTAGTATTCACCACCATGAGCTCACCATCATCTGTTTCTTCGGGTGCCTCTATCACCAAACGATCCAGACATACACCACCGATACGCAGCATTCAGAATAATAACCATGGTGGGGCTATGTGCACTTTATCAGATATTAAAGTGAGTACAAATATGATGTTGAGTGCAGCAAAGATGCAGATTCATGTCTTGTTAGCAAAGAACAGGGAGTTGTTGGATGACTTAATTCTCTTTCAAAACAGGTCTGAGGACCTCTGAGCGAGGAATTGAGCCAAGTAAATGAGAACTTGGAGAAATCGCATAGTGCCAGGAGCAGTCGAAAGAATCGATTCAACAAGATATTTCGTGATGAAGATATTGACCACGCAGAAGACCAGATGAACACAATATACGTCAATGAAGTCGTTACGAAATTATTTCAAGGACATAAGTTCAAACCAGACGGATTTCACCTATGGACAATGGAACCAGGATCCATTTGTCACACTATTACACAGAACGGTAATATTGGTTGGCCGAGGAATTTTCCAAAGGAACGATACTGGAGTGAAAATATAGTGCCAATGGTAAATGCAAAATATTTCAACTTGGTGAATAATGTGACTCAAAAGATGCATGCCAGGTACATTGGTATGTTGTTGTTGGATAAATTTATCAACTTCTGTTACAACATTATTATTTACTAGCACACTTCCATACTGTGTAATTTTTCATTTTCAATGTGCATTCCTTGAATGTACAAAATACATTCTAATGATACTCTGTTTGTTCATTCCTTGGTGTATAACAATTATTTCTTCAGGTGACATGAAGACTGGCATTATATTGACCAGCAACGTTAAAAAAGTGTTTAAACTAACCAATGCTCAAGACTCGGCTCTGGCAGACTATATAAAATTTCTAGTATGATACACTACCCTCATTGTTGGGAAGAGGAAAATTCTCACCAAGTTCAAGAAGAACAAAGATATGAACATATTTGATGTCCTTGTTCCTAGTGACGAAGCTTTTGCTATAGTTCTTTATGAGAATATTGAGATAAATGGGAGAGTCAGGCAAAGAGGGTGGTAATGAAGTTGGCTGAAGTTGAAGCCAATGATGACTTTGGGGAAAAGGAGAACGTAGATCCAGTTTTGTCACCAAACTAGAAACCCCAGTGGACTGGTATGCATGCCGGCAAGAAGAACCAATACCTACAAGATAATTGGAGTGACAATGAAAAAAAGAGATACAAAGAGATAGGGAAAATGATTCAAGCTTCCAGAGTATCTGGCGACGTTCACGATGCACATATTGAGGCTTGGAAGATTCACAACAAGAAACACAAATTTGTACCTTTTCCAAAGCAAAGAGACACAGATGCTGAAACAAGTACAGCAACCTTGATGGAGAGTATGCCATAACTTAAGGTGTCAATTTTGAAAATGGTGAATGGTAAATTTGATTTTTCAGACATGTTTGACTGATTAATCTATTGTTACATATAAAAGTTTAATCAATTATAGTGTAATGTTAAATGCAAACATAGTAGTTCCTTCCAATTTGTTGAAAATAATATGTAATTAATTTGTACTACTACAATGAATTAATCTGCACTACGAATGGTCATTAAATTGCAACTGAACAATGCTTCCGTCAAAACAGATCAAAAAAATAATTCCTACTAAGTAGAAATACTATTAGAGCTGGAATAACGATTGCATTTACTCACACAAAAATCAAAAACAATTTAATTAAAATAGAATTAAGCATTGGGTGGGAAACTTTACCAGTACGCAGTGACTAATTTGTGTGGTGATGGTGCTGCGTTAGTGCATTAACATCATTTGGGTAGAAAACTGTTTAAGATGAAATACTTCTTTGGGTTTTAATTGATTACCACAAAACTCCATTATCACGATGACTGGATGGCAATAGGTAGTAACTAAAACTGGTATGATACTACCATTGTAGTTATGTGTACGCGATAACTGAACTGCAATACATTAGTGATACTGTGCTGTTTTGTCGTATGTAGCCTTATATGTGTTCGCTGCGCAAAGATGTAATTTAACTGTCATTGTGTTACCGTTGAACTAGTGCAAAAAATTAAACAATTGTTGTTGGCATGGACTTGCTCCACTATGATTAATTAAAACAGTTTTATTACCGCAAGTGGTAATTTCTAGCTTTCAGGTGTAGCTTAGTGTTGGCACATGTCACACTTAAATCTATCCCGTAAGTGGTTTCCGTAACTTACAAAAAATAAAGTAATGTGTAATGCAAAAAGGTTATACGCTACGCTTACATATGTTTTACTTTATTTTTATGAAATAGTACCTTTAACGTACATAATATTATCGGTCGATGCCAATCTCATCGTCCAAAAAGCTCCGCAATGATGGTGCCGACGTCCAAAATGGTGTCATATCTGGGACCACACCTGGTATTAAATGTCGCACAACGCAAATTCATGTTCTCAAGACGCCTGCCGAGCAGTATTACAAAGCCGCTCAGCCAGAGGACCTTTTCGGTATGAATTAATAATGCTCGAGCCGCTCAGCCAGAGGACCTTTTTGGTATGAATTAATAATGCTCGGAAGTCACCTCTCGTTGCTCGTGACCAATATTATCTAGCCATTATTGCTAGCTTTGGTGTGGGCATCAATTTGGGATGAAGCGTCCGTAGTAAAATTCACTAAGTAGCTATGTAGCGAAATCATGGTGCTTTTAACGATGTTGATTTTGCGGCCGACATGCTGGGGACAATGGTGTGGGATGGGGGAAATGTTCACCATCGTCTTGGGAACAAGTGGTGCTATTAGGAGGAGGAACCTTAATACTATAGCTGTCCTTATTTCCGTCAGCCGCCATCATGGATACCCTGGGTAGCTGGTAAATTTTTTAGAGGTACGTTTTTTATACTGTTTGAGTATCGTATGTACACTTCGAGATATTACGAGTTGTATCAACTAGTACAATAGCCTTACACAGATGGCTGTTACTCTCATCGGGGGTCCAAAAATGGAAAAATCTCTAATCCGGACACATTTTTCACAGCAACATATTTTTTCTATGTCTTTTTTAAATATCTTTTTGACCACTATTCCGGATAGAAAATTTGAAAAAGCTTTTTTTTGATCCTACATATGCAGGAGAACTGATGTAGAAAAAAGTTATTATGGCTTAAATTTTCGATTGAGTAATTTTTCTGTAAGTCTCATTATAATAAGACTTATCCGATTAAGGGATACTTGGCATGAGCGCAGGTTCCTGTATGACATACTTTGATGACTGCAGAACTGCCATTGGCAAAGAGCAGTGCCATCGGAAATGCAACAATGCACTATGGCGCGTGATACACACACGCAGTTGGAGTAAAATTTTTTTCACATCATTTTTTTCACAACATTGTTGCTTGCACTGGGCAGAATTACCACT
>JALLAR010001117.1:0-12441 GCA_036939335.1 Conticribra guillardii
TCAACTTTGAAGTTAGGGCATTTCAATTTTGGAGGTGGGATTGTGATGGGGTCTTGGCATCCAAAGAAGTGGCGGAATAGCTTGTGCTTCAAGTCAAACCCCCTCCCGAAATTTTTTGCGATGAAGTCATTTCCGTGAGTCCGATCGCGGCTCTGTGGCTGAACCTTCCTCTTCAACTGAGGTGACGGTGCTACCCCGTCAACTATGTAGACGCCAATCATTCTTCTAATGTCATCACTATCCAATGGTTTATATTTCCCCTCGAAGATGTGCCCAGGCTGTCCTGCATTGGCAATAGTTGCCTTTAGGCTCGTGTAAGCTGTCCAATTGGATACCGCAAATTTGGTTTTGCCGTCGCCCTTCACATCAATTTCCTTCAACGGCTCCAAGTTCTCAGCAGGTGTCATCGGCATCAATGCAGCAAACCAATCCACAGGAAGGCTGTTCTCATCAAGCCCATACCTCCTCAAGAAATCCATGTTGGGGCCTCCATTTTCTCTTGGCATCGGTGGCTCCTCCGGTGGCTTTGCTTGCCTCGTAGGAGAGAGACTTTTCTTTTTATTCTTTTTCTTTCGGGCTTTCATTTTCATTCGCGGCAGTTTCTCTGTTGTGCCCAAGAATGGAAGACGATCATATTTGACATTATATCCATATTTAGGAGTGATGGGAGCATCCCTCTCTGATGGTGGGCGGAGTGTTCCATCCAAGTTCACAGGCTCGGGGATAGGGGTGAGGTTGGGCTTCAATAATTCCCAATGAGCGGTGACGTCCAACCCAGCCATATTATTCTCTCTCACAACCACTTCTGCATTCACAGGAGCATTGGTCCTTAACAATTGGAGGAGGCGCTCCAGCAACTGTGGCTTCTTATTTGCTGATCCAATTGATTGCCCTCTCCTCTGGAGCTCAATTTTGAGTTCAGACACCTTCATTTTCTTCGCAGCATCCTCTGACAGAACAATTGGTGTCGCTGCTGCTGTCTCTGTTGGTGGAGGGGCTGGAGTGGCATCCACTATTGTATCCTCAAAAAACACATCAGGATCTTCATCCAATAGGTCTTCATCATAAGGCAGAAGTTCGCCATCTGAATCGTAGCCTTGATCAAAGAGGTCATCGTCTTGGTTGGCGAAGCGACAAAAACCCGGGCGTTCAGAAGGGAATTCCGATTCCTGTGTTGTAGTTTGCGCACCACCTTGAGGAGCCTTCTCTGCACTTTCGCATACGACCGGCCCCCAATCAAGGTTGTCTAAGTCATAAAGGGCGGAAAGCGACCCTTCAACAGAGTCAGCAGTGCCACATCCCCCAAAGATTTCACCACTGAAGGGGGTCGTGTTTGACGACGGCGACGTAAAAATTGCTTCATCTGTAGTCGGGCGATCGTCTCTCGGCTTACCGACCAATATGAGCAACCCAGCCGCCTCTGTGTTACTGTCCTGTGTGTTGGCTTGAAGTGGAGGCAGTGGGGGAAGGCTGGGGATGTCAGGTGGAGGAGAATTTTGGGAAGAACTCATGGTGGCTGTGGGCATGGTGGGTCGTTGCGACGTCGTTGCGTGATGCGCAAAAAATGGCCTCTAGGTCAAAAAATTGTGATTTTGGGAAGAACTCATGGTGGCTGTGGGCACGGTGGGTGGTTGCGACGTCGTTGCGTGATGCGCAAAAAATGGCCTCTAGGTCAAAAAATTGTGTGTAACAATAGTACTTTCAATGTTGTTTGTGGGCAATTCGAGGGCGCTGAACACGATGGTGCCCTCTAAAATAACTAGAAATGACCTCTAGTAAATGATATTTAGATTTTAAAATTGGTCGCTGGGGGTACGGTGGGCCGTACTTACACAACAAGGAGATACCATTCAGCATAATGACAAAAAGTATGAGGGAATAAAATAATAGGAGAGTGATTCAAACAAATAATTGGAACATCTCGTTGTTGGAACTTTGTAGTACACAATCGCGTTGACAATTATTATAGCGCTGCAGCTATCGTACCCTAGATCGTAGAGAGCACGGAGTTGGCTGTATGTGGCTGTTGGATGTTTGTTTTTCAGTCCCGCCAAAGTTAATACATACGTACTCCTACGTAGGTATCGTATTCCACCTTTGTCTGAGACATCATGCACGGATGGACGAGTCGTGCGAACAAATAAAGAATCCGTCACTATTCATTATCACGGAAATTTTCATAACATACATGTAACTTCGAAATTAATTTAAAAACAGACACGTAGAAGACACCATTACGTGTTTATTTAAATAAAATTTATCTATGTTCTGCGTTGACAGTGAACCTATTGATATTTGGGTTTTGATTACATACATGACACTATAAAATGACTTAGAAACAGAGAGAGACATTTTCACCACCACATACTACATCATCATGTTTTAAGTTATCGCTTGGCTTGACAGGAAGACACGGTAGGGGTAGAGTACAACATACTGTATCGTCCGGGTACTTTCTCGTACATACTTCTGTCAGATGAGCAATGACCAGCTTGACCGCAAACCGCAACCTCACCATAACGTCAGTGTTGGGGTCTCATAAAAAATAATACAATTTTTATTAATTGCTGTCCGCCACAATATGCGATTCCTTTTCTCATCAACAATAATAGCCGCCATTTATTCTGGATCACAGCTCGCGGTGGCTATTCCAACTATCGAAGCAGAGAGAAATCCGTTGGCAGCGGCGGCGGCGTCTACAATTCTGTCTTGGAACAATGACGAGCCGTCGAGTAGCGAAACAAACGATTTGCAAGGAACAACAAACCAGTCCTCTCGTCGCGTGAAACCGGATAAATCTTGGCATGATTTTTTGAAGAGCGGCCGTGAGCCACGTCGGAATTGGGAACATGTACCAGTCGATTACATGGGGGGGCGTGAGTGTGGATGCAATGCTGGTTGTTTTGCAGTATGTTCTTGAAATGGACCGAAGCAATGAATTCGTGTTGTGGGATTTGTCGGGTCTTAATTTGACCAATTGTCTGCTAAAAGGAGTAATAGGGTTGTTGGGGGAAAATCTCTTTCTTGAATTTTGCTCGTAAGCGAGACCTACACTGAATACGCATATTATCCATATTGTGTGAACTTTGACTTTTTCCTCACACATTCACGTATCAAATTGTTCATATCCGCTATTTCAAAACAATGAAAATTTTCTTCGAAAATAATTTATGCAAATTCTTAGACCCATTTGAGAGAAGATTGTACAATAACTCTACGCAAAGCACAAGAAAAACGAAGCGTGATTTCCAACCTATCCGCGTACAATTCGACACCCACCTTCTTAATGCTTTGGTCGCAACATATCCTGATCACGTTTCGTACATCAACAATGTCCTATTACCTTCACTGCGTACTTTTTGGTCAGAGACATTGTCCATTGTTCCAGCGAGTGAGATTGAGGTACCAATAGATGGGCAATGTGCTACCGATGTACAAAAGTTAACCGGGTATGGATTAGATGATTTTTTAACATTTGGCACTAGTGAGATTAGTGGTGGGTTTGTTTTTGTTCGCTTGCTGAGTCGTTTTGAATCGATTTTCTTTCGATTTGCATTTCAATTTACTGACACCGCCCGACCCCCGCGACGCTTTTTGTAGCTCGGTCGATTACAAGCATCGGAGACAATGTTGAATTAAGCTCGGATGGGCAGAGTTTAGTATACAAAAACATAGACCTCGTTGCAATTATCATACCTGTGGAAGGAACGGATCTTTGCCCGGCTCGCCAGAGTCCAGACTCTTCTGAATCTGGGTACAGCCAGCTACAAACACTTGCATTCGCCACTAATTGCCAAAACGACCAGATTGATAGGCCAACAGTTGGATACATCGGCATTTGTTTTGGGCCGATGGATCCCACAGACAGGTCTTCCAAAACACATAATCGCCGTCTTCTGACAGTAGCTCACGAATTTACGCATATTCTTGGCATGAATTCGTATGATTTTCCCTACTTTTACAATCACGAGACAGGGCAACCTCGCACACCACGTGACTGGAGGAATAAACCTCCCACCGCTAGTATTCTATGCGTTGATGGCACGCGAGATTATGTAGAAATTGCATCGGAGGATACGCTCAAAGCAACAACAACTCCAAATGGATATGTAGCATATGAAGTAGTGACAGATACTGTGAGAAATGTCGTGAGGAACCAATTTGATTGCCATGAATTGACAGGAGCAGTTTTAGAAAATCAGCCTACTGGTGATTCAGACTGTTATGGAAGTCATTGGGATCATGTAAGTCTCTTATTTTCGCTTTGTCACTTTCATCTTCGAGTGTTCTAGTATAGGTCTAGTTTGGTTAGGCAAACCTTTATCCATTCAAAGCATGTGTTCTTCTCATTTTCATCGCATTAATCTTCACACATCTCATTGAATCGCATTTCATTACCTGTTTCCTCGCAGAGGCTATTTAATAATGACTACATGGCTGCGGTTTATACAGGCTCTACCCAATATGTCACTGCTCTCACACTCGCCCTTCTAGAAGATAGTGGCTGGTACATGCCGGACTACTCGATTGCTCAAAATTCACCCTTTGGTCTTGGTGCCGGGTGTGAGTTTGTGCAGGAAAAATGCATTCAACAGAGTCGGGTGCCAAAGTGGGCGGCTGGTACATTTTGTGATAACGGCAAAAGTGTCGGATGCACTCCAGACAAGAAATTGATTGCATATTGTGATATTTCAACATGTAAGAACATATTGCTGCACATAATACATCATGTCTTGCAGCTCTTTTCGATGTGTGTAGTACATATCAATTAGAGTCTGATGATGCGAATTTTCTTCTTAAAATGTCGCGTTCTTCACAACAGGGGATGGGAACCTTCCATCTGGCTATCAATACTTTGCTGACCCGGTATGTTTCATGGGTTTTTTACGCATATCACCCTGTTGTTTAGGGGCGAAATTTGGTCGCCATATTGGAAATGTGGTCACTTTTTGTCCCTAATGCAGTAAGTTTGTAAACACTCTTCGATTTCTTCTTTTTGCAGATGATCGGCGGAGGGCTTCAGCAAAGTGATTTCTGTCCAACATTTACTACCATATACCGGTTTGAAGTGGACAATAATATCAAGGTAAGAGATGCACCTTTCTCATAGTGTTCTGTGTTTCAAAAGGCCCAACTCAACAAACATGATGTGTTTTGCTTAGATCCTTGATTGCACCGACTGGTCCCTCAATTCGGCATGGGTTAAGTTGGACGACGAAGTTTTTGGTGATAATAGTAGGTGCATTGATCATTCCTCTGGAACACGACCTCTATGTTTGAACGTCGAGTGTGATGCAGACCAGAGTAAGGTGATGATGTTCTCTCGAAATGGAAAAAAGTTGGCTTGCTCATTCGCTGGAGAAGTCTTACGGCTGCCTGGTGGTGAAGATGTTATCTGCCCTTCTTTTGAGCAAACATGTCCCGAGTGAGTATTTCAATGTTTTGTATCTCATGAGGTTGTAGTGTTGTTTTGTGTTTTGCAAGTGAACTCTCTCTTGATATCTAATTCTTCACACTTGGAACATTTGAAAACCTCAGATTAATCTGCCCTGCAAACTGCTCAGGAAAGGGTAGATGTGATTATTCATCATCGCCTCCGCAATGTGATTGTTTTGATCGTAGTGACACCAGCTCATTATGCACTGAATCGCCCTGGTCATTTGCTCCAACAATATCCCCATCGCCGACTTTTAGTACAATTCCTTCGGCATCACCCACATTTACACCACAACCTACAGAATTTGATGCAGAGGCACAATTTTCTGGTGTTGGTCTAAGACGAAACATTTGTGTCCGATATATTATTATATCTATGACCATAGTGCCGATTGTTCTCATGGGATAGTATTTTGCACTGACTTTGTTGAAGTGTTTTCATATCCATCAGTGATCACATGTGCAGGACAAATCCATAAATTGCCATGACTATCCTGCAAATAGAGAATGCGATAGGGTTGTTGGCTGAAATCTTGACATGCTGCTAAATAAATTAATAGTAGTAACATTGTGTTTGAATCCACAAATTATATTCCACTACATAGACAAGATGACAAAACTGTTCATATCCAAGCTTCTAAATGTTTCCTTTAAGTTTATTTTGAGCTGATGAAGCTTAACGCCATTCCAATAATACCCCTTAAAAAATTATTCCGGTGCCAATTTTGGCACACCTTGCTGACTAAACATAATACTACGTCCAGGGTATGGATCAGTTCGAAAACAGAATTAACCCTAGAATAACGCATTTCTTAAACGGAGAACCAATCCAGTTATAGTTATGGCATATGTATAGTATTGTACAAATTGAAATACTTATATAAATGTTTCATATTATTTCTAGACAGTTTTTATCACCATCGCATGAAATTGATGGTGTTCCCTACATTGGCCGTGCCGTCAATTATTCACCTCTCGTATTATTTCAATTGCGCCATCCCGCAATTGAAATAATACAAAGCTGGTGACAAAGCAAGAATGGTTATTATTTGTGATCAGTGTCACAGCGATCCTTGCTGTGCTGTCAGGTTTGAGTAAGTCATCAAGTGGCAGGCATCAAAATCACATGATTGGCCACTGACTCACATTGAGAAGCACAAAGAGATGGAAGAGGCGTACAAGTGCATGGTCGAAAGGAAGATGGGGAAGGGGATGGACACCTTCATTCCAGGATGTCTCTGTTCCCTTTTTGGTGAACTCATCAACCATCCCAAGGAAGAAGACGACGAAATTAGGGACATTGGGTGTCCAATTCTTGATCCCAGCAATCCCAGCACTGCATACACTGCAGAGATTTATGGTCCAAGCCCTGGCAATTTATTGTGTCAATTTTGCAAATCTGATCCTTGCCAGACCATCACATATGGCGATACTCTCAGGGATCATGCTGGTTTGCTGGATCACGACAAACCACCTAACATACTCCGCAAGTTGCTCTATCAGGCGTATGTTTGTGAGATTGAGGGGGGGACTTGGACGGGGAGTTTGGATTGTTGTCCCCATTTCCTGATCCCAATGGACATTACATGGGCCACAAAGATTTTTAATGCTGTTAAAATCAATAGCCATTATAATAGTAACAATAATAATAATAATAATGTTACTACTATTATTGTTGGAATGTCATGGCCATAATAATATTATCAATAATAATTATAATTTTACTACTATTATTATTGGTTTGCAGCTCTTGAACTAAACATGTGATTTCTGATCAGCCAGATGCTAGAGAAAATCTAACTACAGAGAATTCTGCTCATTTTTGTTACCTGGCATATAAAATCCATGACAACAAACTATTGTTGGTATGAAAATGATTCTAAGCGAGCAGAAGATGTCAATAATAAATGTGTAAACAATCAATACTCCATTTTATTATTATTGCCAGTGAATGATTGTTATTTTGTATTATTGATTACATTTTATTATGACTCCTCATTCTTAGTCTTAGTTTGGAGGTTTTAATATGAATGATTCTCTTTTTTGAAATATATTGTTTTGTCCTGACAGTGTGGTGGCGTGTTTTCAAGAAAAGGATTTTGCGCTCTTCTGGGATTCAACTAAACTTGAAAAGGGTGTGCAATCTTCCTGAATTTTGTGCTAATTTCACAAGATTGAGATTGAAATTGTAAAAGGTTGGAGTTGATGTGTCTATTTTTTGCAGTATAAAATCTCACACTGTATTAATGACCATGACTTTGCTGACCTGGCCAATGACATGTCAGTATAATTTCCATCAGTGGCATATTTTCTTGTTGATATCTTTCCCCATGAAAATAAAAAAGAATCATTGTCTTTGAAATTCAACAAAGAATCATTTCATACCAATAGAAAAAGTCCAGCTAACAAAGGAATTTGAGATCTTATTCTGATGATAAACTAAGAAACTGTTTCAGTATTTTCACATGATGCAGAAGAAGTGCATGTAGCAGAGCAATTGGACGGCCGACAACTCCTTGGATGCCATCCTCAAATCCCACCACCGCCTCAACGTGCACCTCCTCCAACCCTGTGACAACGTTTTGCAGCCGATGGATACAGCCATGGAACCTTAAGCGAAACTGGGGACCTCACCATGGTTTGCTGCGCATATCTATATATATACCACATATGTGGACTTCTGCTTTATTTATTATTTATGTGAATTGCACAAGCATCACTAGTACGCACGCCCATTTTGGCTCAATAAGTATTAGGGAATGATATTCCCACTAAGTTTTATGACATGAGCAAAAGTGTTGACAACTTTTCTAACTTTTTGCCAGTTCGTCAAACTCATACACGCTAAAAGTAGGAGCCTTCTTTCGGCATGTAAGCTCAAATATGTTTCTCTTGAAAGAATCAAGGAAAGGATCTTTCTTCGATGCACGTCTCAATTGTTCTATACCCCTTTCAACACGCAATCGGATGAGTCCATAGACTCGAGCACATTCTTGACGATTGTTGTGATCTAAATGTTCAGTGTTGTAAGGCCGACCAAACAGGAAATAGTGACGAGCTGTTAAAAGTTTAGGTAGCACCAGGGGAGGAGGGCGAGGGCCACTCTTGTCTTCTTTGCCTCCTCTAGCAGTCAATGGTGAATCAATTATCGATTGCAATACTTCACTCAACTTTGGAAGAAAACGACGAAAAACTGATAGTACAACCTGTTCGTACTCGTGCGCATTACCAGATAAACTAAATTGGACTGAGCCATCTGCGCCAATTGCAGACAGAGGAACAATTGTAGCATTGAATCTTGCCGCCATGCGAACAAAATCATTCGACGAAGACGCTATTCCATCTATGCATCTTTCCTCTGCTTTGTCGTCTCCGGGCCAGAAAAGCAAATAATCTTCGCCCACGCTGTGATATGCCTCTCGCGCCCCACCTGGATAATGCAGTATGCATTGGTTTGTTTCCAATAGTTTATAGAAAGTAGCTGGAGTGGCTGGAAGAGCGCCAAAAGCTCAAAAAATGCGATACGTGTCTTTCACTGCAGAGTTCATTGTGATGCTGCCGGAATGTAATGATCTTCCACCAATGTCATTATCGATGCTTTCGTAATCAAATACAACTGGGTGCGCAAGACCTCGCAATGGAATGCATCTTTCTTGATATAAGTGAGGGACCATCATCCACATGTCAAGGCCAAAAAGTTGATGATTCCCAACAACAACGAGTGGTTGATTGGACTTTTCGGGGGAAGGAATCCTGGATAAGCCACGAACAATTTTGCCGGTAACTTGATCGGTGGAAAAGTAGACAGGCTTTTTTGTCGAGAATCGGAAAAATGATACTGTAAGAAAGAATGCCATGGCCCGAGTCGAACTAATGAGAATGTCGCAGCAAACTTACCGATGTCAATGCCTCCAGTGGTTTCACGCGATCATTTAACAGTTGTGTGTAGGAAGTTTGGTTGGAAATTGAAGGATGAACCCAATATCGGATTCTATCGTCAATCAATTTCCTGGCTGAGAAATTCATTTTGGCATGCTCGCCTTCAAAGACATTTTCGCCACCATTGTTTGAATGTATTACTTCACGCAACGCATATGGAACGACATGTCTCTTGCATCTAGCCAGGTTTAATGTTTGGGGATGAGTTCTAACAGGAGCAAATGCCGTTGCGCGTAATGTGGCAGACGACACCACGAGCGAATATAACAATTTCATTCTCCTCATAATATCAAGCTATCAAGACCCTGGAATAAGTTTGGTCAATAAAAAATAATGGTAAAAGTAGGTTAGACGAATATTTAGTTCTGTTCTTTTGAAGAAATTGAGAACACCAAAATCATGCAAAATACTACTAGGGAAAGAATAAAACAAAATATCATTTCATTCTTACAAAATGCTCGCAACTAATATTGTGGAAAATCACACAATATTTGACGTGCACTTTCTGAAGAAGATCCCAGCCCATACTACAAATTACAAAGGACCCTCTTGTTGAAAACACTGCTGCGTTTATTACGCACCAAAACGTGCATTGCTTCCCATGAATCCTCTTGGAAAATCTGAGTTCACAAACGAGACGCCACACTCTCGAATAAGCTGTGTTGCAGTAATGCAGTTATCTGGATCATGCCCAAACTCTCCCCAAACTCCGATTCGGTATTTTTTACTTAATTCTCTCATTGCAGATATCCCACTTGGATCAAGCATTTCATGTTGGAATTGGAGATAAACTCCATCAAGAGAGGAATTGTTTCCATTGCTCAGCCATGAATAGACTGGCGAAAAGTCAGAAACATCTACCCATAACTCGTAGTGTTGCCGGGGCTCGTTGGCCACAGTTAAGAGCAGAATTTCGGGCATTTGCAATTGGAAGCTGGTGCTATTCGGGACACATTGAAAATCATTGATGCCTTCTGGAGGATTTTGTTCAAGGACGCACAGCGAAGGAGTTGATGGTGACCTCGAAACTTTTAATGACGACGCCAGTTCATCCAATTCTGCTCGTAACTTGTGCATGGCCCAAGCATCAAATGACATGACAGCTGCGCACCTACATATTAAGTCAGGATGAAGTCGAAATAATCGGACTAAAGCAGTGCATGCCTCTGGATTTCCAGGCTTGATTTCAATGACCAATTTGCTTTTTCCACCGACGGCCTGTGCTGAGCGGAGGACGTCAATCAGCAATGGCGGTCTCGATCCACTTTTAAAAGTAAGGCTAATGATTTCCTTCATTCTGCAATCAACAACAAAAATGCGCAACACATCTCAGATGGTAAATAAATAATATCCTAATGCCAAAAATAATTTCATCATCAAATAGCTACGACAAAAGCTTACGTTAGATCGCCGACAGAAAAATCATCATTGTTCGCCAAAACTAATTTTTCATCTTTTGTTAGTGCGATATCACAATCACATAAATAAATTCCACTACACCAAGCCGATTCAAATGCAGCTAATGAATTTTTAAGAGGCCGTCTGTAGCTTCCATCTCGTGGACAATGAAATCCACGATGAGCGACCAATGATGTCAACATGAGATATGGAAGCCTTGCAAGCGTATTATGTAGCCATGACAATTCATCGGAACGGCCCTGAATGACAACGTCATCATTTCTATGCTTTCGTTGAAAAGAATTTAATGTGTCCTCATTCTCGTCCTCTGCTGTTGTTTCTTCATCTTCTTCGCTGACACCTAGAGTATCCCTCATCATGCTGATGTAATTGTCAAGACTTCGATAAGACATGAAGGATGCCGAATATAAATCTGGAAACATTGCCGATGTCAACAGATCGTCTCCTCGCGCCAGGGCTCCTTTGTCAAATTTTTTTACAAGTTTCCTTAATGCTTCGCCATTCATTGCAGCAGCGGAATGAAGCTTCTTCATGTATGCAAATAATTCTATGGATCTGATTTCTTCCATTGTTGTTACATAAAGCTGAATGGCTCTGTCGTTTGGAAGGCCCCTATGCTCCTCTTCAAATTTTGTTGCAAATCCAAAATCATCATGGACGTCATTATTTACGAATGGATTGCCATCACTCTTGTGATGACGCGTCAAGGCAGACGAAGAACTAAAAACATCGTCGAAAATACGCTTCCACAAAAACTTTAATCTTCGGGTGTAATCATCTGACGCCAATTTCAGAGACGACGTCCATTCCTGAACGAATTGGTGTTGAGAATGACCAATGCTTTCTCGAATGTCAGTGTATGGCACAATGAATGGATCTTCATTTCCACCGTCAGATTGTTGGAGCTCGTCTGATTCTAAGTAAAATTGAAGGTGGCGTCCAAATTTCACCATCGTGTTGATTTGTAATAGCTAAATCCCACAAGAAATGAAATTGAGATAATTATGCGAAGTGATGGAGTGAATTACATGTTAGGTACCATATGATGCTATGATGTTTCGTCTCAAACAAAATCAACGAATCTCGCTGTGGCATTCCAATGGACATCATAGTATCTAGGTGCAGGTAGGTGTTAGGAGTAGCAGATACGTACGATACTAACTACAGCTAACTACCTACTCTCTCTAGAGACGGTGAGCAGGGTGAATGATCCAGATAGATGTACTAGGTACTACTACCTACTACCCCTATTAAGTGGTTGCAATAAGCTGTAGTAAGGCTGATGCGAGATATTTTGAAATATTCTGATGGAAGCCTTTGGAATCCATTATGTTGTACAACTAAATGATGGAATGAATCAAAACGTTTACTTATGCGATTGTAGGTATTGCACTGTAGTAGCTGGTAATCATTATGTAGAGAATCTGTTGTTGAATCTTTTGAATCTGGATATCTTGCGAGTAGGAGTAATGCAGAGACAGGTAGATATGAATATTATTTACTTACATTGCACAGTGAGAAGTTGCAATATCTCTGTGTCATCTAACAGGTGTATTAATAATTGTAGATAGTATCGTGATGTGTATTGTACTCTAGTGTTTAACACCCAAGGGGTATCCTTAATTAATGACGCGCCGAAAATCCTTA
>JALLAR010001118.1:0-18484 GCA_036939335.1 Conticribra guillardii
ATCCAATCCACGGTAATGTGTACCCGGAACAGGTAATGGTTCGTTGACAGACGTAACCCAATTGCCACATGTTTTTTTACTGATGTACTGTTTTGGATGTGTGAATCTATTCACCATAGGTTTATCATGTTAATAACCTCATCGATATCCATGTCAACACAGAGAGAATATCCTCCCTCGTTGTTGCCCAAAAAAGAGATCGTCTTGGTTCATGACAACCTTCGTGCCACAGAGTCTTGGACTTCACATTTTGATTCTGGCGGCCGTTTTGAGCAATCGAGAATTGGAACATGCTTCTTCTGTTGTGGTAAAGCCGGTCGTTTTGCTTGTGATGGTGTGGCAGCGTTGTTCTTGTTCTTTTGTTGTTTTGATTGACGTCTAAACCCAGATAGAGACAATTTTGATGGACACTTTGTCGGTGACAACATTGTTGAAATTGAAAAATGAAAATAATGACTCTTCTATGCATACCGCCAATGCATTTTTATTTTAAATTTTCAAATTTCATTGTTTGTTGTTGTTGTTGATGCTGCGTGACATCGTCATCATGGTCGATCTTTGATCTGCTTGCAAAAAAATACAATCATTGAAACAGAGGACAGACCATGCCGGTATGTGCGACTGAATGAAGTTGACACTTTACCTTTACCTGTTTGAACAAAAAAAAGAATTATAATCCACTACACGAACAATGCCATACCCTTCTCCTAAAGAGATTGTCTGTGACAATCATGTGACGGCATCGCAATTGAGGGTTATGCCATCACTTCCACTATTGGTCAACAAAGATGATATTATCAACAGCAATCATAAACACAAAGCCAAGTACACCGGCAACAACGGCAATGATAGCATCGATGATGAGTCCGCCAGCGGCAACGACAATGATAGCATCAATGATGATAGCATTGATGATGATAGCATCGATGATGAGTCCGCCAGAATGGCAATTATGATAGCATCGATGATGAGTCAGCCAGCACCAATGACGAAATTTCTTCAGAAGAAATTCTTGCAAGATCGCCAATCGAAAACTACTACGAGCAGAACAGAGCAGAACACACGTTCAACGTTCAACCCTGGCGAAATGACGTCATCCGTGTACTTATGTTCGAGAGCACTCTCTAGAGTATGGTAGTATGGTACTAGTAATAAATAATTGTACATCTGTATGGTGTATGGTACATGGCAATACCGCCCACAGTGACCATAATATTCACTATCACAACATCACAACATCTTCCAAAGTCAACGACGACGATGATGCCGCATCAAAGAGGAAGAGGGATCCTTGCCTCACTCTCAATAACAATAATCTTCTCAATCCTACTCTCCCACCATTCCGCATCGTGCTTTCAACCGCTCATAAGCTTTGCGCAGCGAGTATCGTCGCCAACACCGACGACGGCTCACGCGACACGCAACAACAATGACGACGTCAGCGCCAACGTCGACGACGCAATCCTCTCTCGAAGACGCCTCCTCGGCAAGACCATGTCTTCGATCGCCATCGCTGCATCATCCTCCTCCATCTTATTAGACGGCCCTTCCATTGCATCCGCTAAGGTGGTGGCCTCCCCCCTGCCGGCCGTATCCTACTCCACTTCCGTACCTTCTTCCCCCGAACGCGACGCACTCCTTCAAGCCATTGCCAATAAATCATCCAACGACATTATTTTGAGCGCCATTGAAAAAATCCTACCTTTTAATCCTCTAAAATCCACCACTGATAATCCGTCTGCAGAAGCAATCGCTTCCAACTATAAAAATGCACTGGATGGCCAATGGAAATTGTTATGGTACAATACCTCCGAATTCTCACCACTACTTAAACTTCCATCGCCATTCCGTCCCGATTCCTATCAATACTTTGGTTCCATTGCCGCCACCGAAGTAGGAGAAGGTCGAGTCGCCCAAGGACTCACTGGTGGAATTTTAGCAAATAAACAATTGTGGCTCAGTTCCGGCGCCATAGCGTCCAATACTGACCCCTCCATACTGGAAATCTATCCCCCCTTTCGATTTCAATTGGGTAATGTTGTCGGTTCTACATCACCAAAGAAAACGATTGTGGAATCGGAATCGGATGCGGATTTTCGAGCGGCGAATGCCCGTACGAAGGATGCGCAATTGGCTCCCAAGAATGAGTATGAGCAATTATATTTGGAGAATTATGGGAGGGGGAGTTTGAGGGTTAGTGTGGTGGTTAGGGGTGATCCGGTGATTGTTGGTGAAATGTTTATTCATCAAAAGTTGTAATATTTTATCTGTTTGGTGGTAGGTGCGTAGTATGGTTAATGGTGGGTTGATCATTTTATCACATTGTTTCAATGAGAGACATTAGAATGGGATTTTTTGCTGAGATAATTTTAAGTCGTCTAAAATGTCATGTTGCACATCAAAGGAACAAGGTACTGCTTTCATGTAATGCTATCATATTTTGTGTACATTTGGTTCATTTTGGAAAATGGACGGATAATTCACTTTGACATTTTATTTCGCTCCATTTCTGAAATAGCAGGCTCTAATAATTCCACAACATAAAATGAACTCCAATTTTTGCTTCAATATCTTCCCCACAAATATTTCTAATGTAGAGGCACAGTGAATTTATTTGGTAACTATTTTATGTTAAAATCACAGTTCTCCCAACGTCTCCTGACTCGAGAGTTAATTCTTCTTTAATCATGTTGCATATCAAGGCTCAAGGTATGGTGCGTACTTCGAATGCTTTTGCATTTCGTGTACATTTTTGGTTCTGTTAAAACGTTTATCAGGGATGATTCAGGTACAAATTATGCTTTATTTCTGAAATAATATCACGAGTCTCTGATAATTTCATGACATTCTATCGTAAATTTCTAATTGCAACGGCTTTATCACAGATGTATTCCAAGTGAACACCGTGAAACTTCTCCATTTTTTGTACATAAACGCCGGTGCATCCCTCACATAACATCATTACATCATACTTTCCTGCAACTCCTTCAAAATTGGACCGACCTCCGGATCACTCATATACTTACTGAACGCCATTGGATTACCCATACACTCCTGCACTGCCGCCATGACTTTTGGATTCTGTTGCGCCTTGGCGATCACAGCGGCTGTTTTGGGATTGCTCATGGCCGCTTGAGCCGCTTTCATTGCGTCAGCCATGCCTCCTGGACCTCCCATATTGGGCATGCCACCCATTCCCATGTTGGCAAAGGGGTTGGCACCCCCGGCTCCAGCAGCAGCCCCACCAAAGGGGTTCCCAGCAGCGGCTCCTCCCATTCCACCCATATTTTTCATCATGTCGGCAATGCTTCCCATGTCCATACCTCCCATTCCTCCACCGACACCAAAGGGAGATCCTCCGACTCCTGCTCCACCAGTAAATGGATTTCCACCACCAAACTGACTGGAATCCTCCCTTCCAGCCTTTTTCTTTCGTGGACCCACATCATCCGACGTAATAACCTCCACTTTCGACGCCTTGACCTCTTCTACCTCCTCATCCTCATCGGATGATCGACGCTTCTTCTTCTTTTTTGATCCAGTATTGCCGCCCAATCTCTCATCCACCCTTGCCTCCGCTAAAGCTTTTGCCAATTCACTCTTTTCTAAAAATTGTTTGGTATTCATTCCGAATGATTCCTCGAGTTCGGATTTGAGTTGGGCGATACGAAGAGTGGATGTTTGTGTTAGTTCTTGGGCGATTTGTTCGTCTCGGGATGATGAGGACGACGCATATGTCGTAGTGGAGCTGGGGGAAGAAGTTGCAGAAGATGTTGAAGATGCTGTTGATGTAGAAGTCGAGGAGGAAGAAAAAATGGGAGTCTTTCCCTCGTTCCTAGCCTGAATTAACGCATCGACTAATTCACTTTTTTCGAGAAAAGTCTTGGTATTGATCCCATACGATTCCAATTCCGATTTGATGGCGGCGACTCTCATGGATTTAATTTCTCGCGTCAATTCCTCGTTATTTGCGGTAGAGGAGAATAGACATGTGGTGGGGCAGGTGATACTGCTGCGACAGATCGGACGGGTAGTTGATACGTTGGTGACGCGAGACGCAGGACTTTGTGCCAAGAATGAAGGAGATTTTGGCGAGAGAAAGGCCGTTGCGGGAATTGAGCCTGCGAGTAGTGCGGCGGCCGCAACGACGGCTGAGGAGATTTGCATTCGTGTCATGGTCGGAAGATGAAATAATGATCACACGTTGCAAACTGTATTATTGACGGATTAGGTTTGGATTTCTTTGACACTCTTTCTGACTGCTATTTTTTTTGTGAGTCAGTGGTGGTCAGTGGCTTTCAGCGCTTTCAGACTTCAGACGTCATTCAAGTGGTGTGCGTGACGGCGGCGTGACTAAGGACAAAACTCTATGTACAATACACTCTACACATAGATTCTAGATAGTGACTGCATGCACGCGTGACTGACAACGAATGCCACCAACGATACTACGTGTCACCTATGTTTTTACATGCGTGGTGTAATACTAATGCCTAAGTGGCGAAGTATCCAACAAGCGCTCGCGCGCTGCGCAACTCGCAAACAACCCGAACGCACGAGCGAGCGAACAACCGGTCGTAAAAAAATGAAGCCTTTGAATAACGGACGGATTGTCAAGCACAAGAGTAGTAGATATTCTGTGTTTCTTTCAAAAAGATCTACTCTTGGTCAAGCACACTTTAGTTTCATCATTCTCAAGTTTGCAATGAATGTTTTCAATTCCATTGGTAGAATTTACCGTCCGATTCAAACGATTTTTTGCTGAGGTTTTTGTCGTTTTCCTAAACATTTTTTCTCGTGACGGGGTTGATTCCACCCCCTCCTTTCGACGCCATGGGGATTGCCACGGGAATCAAATGCCATGGCGCCATGGTGTGCAAGCAACGCTCATCTCAACAGGAAGGCGATCAACGGCAAATTCAATTCCTGAACAGAGCAAATCAGCTAAGTGAATCCGCTTCGAATCGAATTCGAGTAATTCAACACAACTCGGCAACAATCCATACACAAAACAAAACAAAACAAAACAATAACGCCAGAGTCAAACGCGACACGAGCAACTTCAAATGTACTTTAAACCTTCTTTGACGACAACAGCCATTTTGATGTACAGCGTGAATGATCAAAATGGAATCCAAGCCCAACCCATGCTTAAAATCTCAGCCACGAAACCATTGGGTATGTGTGAAGGTGACTGTACTGATGACAACGATTGTCAAGTAAGTTCATGGCAAATATTGCATTTGCAATAATATTTCAGTATGACAATCTAATTCCATCTCTATATTTTTCTGTAAACTGCACCCACCAGAGCTCTCTATTGTGTTGGCAAGGATATCAATTTATTCAGGAAGTACCAGGATGCCAAGGGGATAACTCAAAAGATAAAGGCTATTGCACAGTTCGCACCAATAGCACTTTATTGTTTGAAAGGGGTAATGATGGCAAACCGTCAATGGTGTTTCCATTGGGAAATTGTGAAGGCGACTGTGATCGAGATTCTGAATGTGATGAAGGCCTGGTATGTTTTCAGCGAAGTGACTATGAAGAAATACCAGGATGTGACGGCCTAGGATCATGGTCTAGCGATTATTGCGTGTATGAACATGCTCCGTCAAGTATGCCATCAGCACGTCCGGTGAGCGAGCCTTCGTCCGTTCCTAGTTCCATTCCCAGCTTAGCTCCAAGCATGCATCCATCATACGTCCCAACAATGATGCCATCAGCTGCACCCACTTATAATCCATCAAGCTCGCCGTCTAATTTACCATCCCACCATCCTTCTTCTGCTCCATCATCGAAAGTGAGTTGGGCATTGCAATTGTTTTTCAAAACATGCTACAATTCCTACTTTATTTTGTACATTTCTGGGCCAAAGCCCTCACCTTGTATTCTTGACGTAATATCCTTCTTTAACATTCCTTCTGACTGTTTCACAGCCATCATCAAGTCCGAGTCTATATCCAAGTTCCAAACCTTCCGATATGCCTTCAATTGACCCCACTTCAAATCCAAGCATGATGCCAAGCCTCGACCCAACATCAACACCATCAAAGTACCCATCAAAGTACCCATCAGCACAACCATCCAGTCACCCCTCTTCTAGACCATCGTCAAAAGTGAGTATTACAATGCATTCAGAATATATCACAACTCTTACTTTGTGAATTAATAAATACTACTACAATATAACATGTTTCAATACTTGTTTTGACATTCTCAGCCATCATCAAGTCCGAGTCTATATCCAAGCGGGAACCCCTCCGATACGCCGTCAGGTAATCCCACGTCATACCCAAGCATGATACCAAGCCTTGACCCAACACCAACACCGTCAAGTGTGCCATCAGATAACCCATCATCACAACCGTCCGGTCACCCTTTTTCTGCACCATCATCAAAAGTGAGTAATGCAATGCATTATGCACATCACTGAGCTCTTCCTTCGTGTATTGCATTTTTCAGGGAAACGATTCACTTCTTGCGGTCTCATCATATTGTTTTTCGTCACGTACAGCCATCTTCAAAACCAAGTCTTCGTCCAAGTGCAAATCCATCCGGCATGCCTTCAGGCGGTCCTACTTCAAATCCAAGTACGATACCAAGCCTCAACCCAACATTGATCCCATCGGTTTTGCCGTCAAAATACCCATCAGTACAACCATCCAGCCATCCCTCTTCTGAACCATCGTCACAAGTGAGTAGTTTAGTGCGTTTGTTAACAGCAACCTTTGCACGCGAAGAAAATAGCGCATTGATACTGTTTGGCTGGATTTTTCTGGGATAAAATCTGCGTTGAATCTTTATCTCAACAAATGTTCTTCTACCTTCATAGCCATCTTTGAAACCCACTTCTATAGGGAGTTCCATGCCAAGTTTAAGTGCAAAACCATCAAATGAACCGTCACAGAATCCTTCATCAACACCCTCGACCAAGCCATCAGATAACCCGTCATCATATCCAACTCCAAAGGACAGTTCACAACCATCGAACAATCCATCATCACTGCCTTCGTTTGATCCAACAACGAACCCAAGCACGATACCAAGTCTTCACCCAACACCGACTCCATCACACGTACCATCAACACATCCGTCAACACAACCATCGAGTCAGCCCTCTTATGCACCATCGACGAAAGTGAGTTAAGCGGTCTAATTGTTTGTGACAATAATTCTATGTNAGTCAGCCCTCTTATGCACCATCGACGAAAGTGAGTTAAGCGGTCTAATTGTTTGTGACAATAATTCTATGTGATGATGGTTCCAAATTGTTTTTCCAATGTTGGACGTAATCTCATCATACACGTTGTACGGAAACATCCATAGCCATCTTCCAGTCCGAGTCTCAATCCAATCACTAATCCTTCTAGTGTGCCTTCAGTTTATCCGACTTCTAATCCGACTGTGTTCCCAAGCCTTTACCCAACATCAATGCCATCTACTATGCCGACGAAAAAACCATCAGTGCAACCCTCCATGCGGCCGTCCATTTACCCTTCTTCTGTAGCATCGGTAAAAGTGAGTAATGAGATGCATGCGTTTGTGACAATTTCTATAATCTGATGATTGTTGGAAATAGTTCATTGTAAGGTTGAATGTAATCTCATCATATAAATTGTTCTGGCATACATAGCCATCTTTCGGTCCGAGTCTCAGTCCAATTGCAAATCCTTCGGATAAGCCTTTGGTTGATCCGACTTCTAATCCAAGTATACTGTCAAGCCTTGGCCCAACATCGAATCCATCACGCGTACCATTAACGCATCCATCAACACAACCATCCGATCACACATCTTATGCTTCATCGATGAAAGTGAGTTATGCGATTCATTTATTTGTGCCAATAATTGTATTAGATCACAGTTGCAATTTTTTTGTCTTGAGGATGAATATTTCTGCTTAATAATCAGCCTTTGTGATCTCGACACATTGTTTTTCGATATTCACAGCCAACTTCAAGTCCAAGTCTCGACCCAAGTACTACTCCATTTAGAGTACCTTCAGTTGATCCGACTTCACGTCCAACAATGACACAAAGCCTTAATTCAGCACTACTGCCATCAAGCATGCCATCGAAAAAACCATCTGTGCAACCCTCAATTGAGCCATATATTAACCCTTCTTCTACACCATCGGTAAAAGTAAGCAATGCTCATATGCTTTGTTATGACCAGATGATTGTCGCAAATAGTTTATTCTAAGGCGTATTCTCCTCATAATTTGTTTGATCATTTACAGCCATCATCAAGGGAGGGTCTAAATCCAGATGAAGTTCCTTCCAAGATGCCCTCAGCTGATCCAACTCCTAATCCGACCATAATCCCAAGCCTCGTTTCAACATCAAGACCGTCAAACGTGCCGTCATTGAATCCATCGCCGCAACCCTCTATGCAACCATCCAGCCTTTCTTCTCCTCCCTCGGGCATCCAAAGAATACTGCCTTCAATGGATCCATCAGTCGCGTATTCCAATTACCCTTCATTGGCTGATAGTCAAATCCCAAGCCGCATCGATTTGTCTACTGAGCGACCTGGGAATCCCTTGGGTTTACAAATACCTACGATAAATCCTTCAACAAGTCATCAAATGATTTCAGTAATTCCATCTGTATCTGCTACTCCATCTTACACATCATCCATGCATCATTCAATGGAACCTTCCGTATCTTGTATTGAGGATGGATCATTTGGATTGACCAAAGGGATGAGAGGAATCGAGATTTCTTTCGTATACGCTATTCGAAGCAAAAATGGCACTATATCAAGAGAAAGTGTTCCACAGTTTGAGGAAGAGTTAAATGTTCGGATTGCTTGCAATTACCGCATTCCCGACTCTTGTTTGGAGTGCGAGGATGGAGACGATGACGAGTCAGTTGCACGGCGTCGGATGGATGCAAATACTTTTGTGGGTTTATCTCAATTTCCAAGCGACGATGCTGCTCTTGAGCGTAAGCAATATATTAGATTGATTTGTGTGTTGTTTTTTGATGCCGATTCTGAGGTTTAGATGCTTTTTGTTACTATGATTCACCGTTGACGGATTTTTTGTATCATACAGGTTGCGCCGATCCACTTCCTGATTGTTGGGTCATGCGAGGCGTGTTCACTGTGTATTTCTTCAACAACACTGACACTTCATCAATAGAAGAGGAAGCAATGCAGATACTTACCACAGTGAATGAGGAAATCGCCAAAGATGATTGGAACGGCATTAGAATCATGTATGACAATAATCCCTTTCTTCAAGAGGAAAGTGGCGTAGTTGATGACGGTGGCGCGTTTGATGGTCTCTCTCGCGTGGCAATTGTTGGAATTGTAGTTGGAGTTGTTGTATTTGTTTCCGTAGCTTTATATTTTGAATACTGTTCATAGTGAGATTTCATAGAGAAGATGCACAACACTGAATTACGAAACTGCCCAGCGAGGAACTATCATTCGTTTGCCAACAGGCCACTCTAAAAAGACTCGATTTTCTCTTGAGAGCTCAAAGCATATATCTTGGAGCTCAAGTTCGGCCTCGTCTCATCACTGAATAGACTTGCGTCAGCAAGACATCATTTCAGGTGTAAGAGAACTATCAAACTGAATTTGATTTATTGGTTCGTTCGATACGCCATAACTCTCTGCAGAAATTAATGCAATGTATATATATTGCATGTCGCGGTCACAATAGGAGTGAGATTTTCAACACACGAAAACGTCCAAACTACCCTTTTACCATTACATCATTCAATTATTCCAAGTTATAAGTTTGAATTTATTGAGTTCACTCTCTCTGCTGCCAACTTTATCTGTATTGTCTCATAGAAATGATTTCCTTTTACCTTTAGAGTTGCCAAAGCTGAATTCCATTTTACAAACACTTGCATGTACACTCTCAATTATTATACTCTATCTTTCTAACAAAATTATCAGTCATGAATAGTAGAGTGGGTCTGTGGAAGTACCATACCATAGACATGTCATGAACAAAGAATGCACTACATCATATTCATTGAGGCCCATGGAGAAGTTTGATTTTCCTGACTGATATCCTGATAGAAATCAATCCCTCTGGGCTTTTTATCAAGATGGGATGCACAACACAATGGCAGTATAATACCACCAAGAGAAAAAAATTCAGTGTGAATTCTATGAACAAAATTGAAAACAAGCCACGTAACTCTCTAGAAGGTGAAAGATGAGGGCGTAAGTGCGTCGTTTTGGTTGTTGCTATTGTATGTCCCGTTCGTTGTTATCGCAAGAAATGGTTGGTTAAAAAATAACATTCTCGGAGCTTGGAAATGTGAACAATTTTTGCCCATATTATTTCTTTTGCACGAGCTAAAAATACCATATTTACTTCAACGTACCTACTAGCTCCTACTCTAGGCATTAGTAACACGCCACGGATGTAGATAGTAGAAAAAACGTTTCACGTTTCATGAGCGCGCCAAACACAAACCACGCACAAACCGCAAACGTTTGAAGGTTGATATTATTATGAGTTATAATGAGAAGATAGAAGCAACTGCATTCATCCAACTAACACGATAAGCAGCATAAACAACATGCACAATGAATCAAAATGAACAGACTACCATGCCACAAAGGAATGGGGCGACGTCCACAACAAAACCACCCTTCCACCATCGACAGCAATGGCGTCCAACGAACCAGAATCATGGGCGTCCATCAACGACGACGAATCGGAATGGGAGGAGCAGGCAGAACGGGCGGCAATACTAACCACAACCACAACCACAACCCACATGATATACACCGACTCACTACCAATCCTGCCAACAAGAACAAACGACTGCCCCCCGGAGAAATTCCCTACGTCTCGCACGATGGAGGAAAGACACGCTATTATGCCGATCGATGTTATCTCGATGCTCCTACGGGATTATTGGAATATCAATTATTGACGAATAATAATAGTCGTCATGAAGATCCAAATCAAAATTTACTACAACCAGAGGTTACAAATGAGGATGTAACATATTGCAATAAATGCGGGGAGATTGTTCAACCGCAAACACAAAATCATTCCCATCAACGACAGCAACAACATTATAATAATCAACAAAGCACAAAGTCTTTGCCATCCAAACCTCCTCCCAGACCTTTATTCGATCGGGCGAATTTCATCAACTCGCTTGATTTAACAGCTGCCATTGTTGCAACCTATACGATTGGTGATTTAGACAATTTATCTCAAATGTTTCCAAAGTTGTTTCCTCCTCCTGATGACAAAGAAGAACATGGCGAAAGTGACGGAAACGACGACGAAAGAGACAGTGATGGACATGACGACGAGAGAGAAAGAGAAGTTCTAACAAAGAAAAAGAAAAATGTGTTTGCCAAGAAGAAAAGAAATCATGTTCCAACATTGGTACTCCATGGGCATAAGGGATTGAAATTGCAGCGTTGCAATACCCAGAATAATAACTTGTTGTCAAAGCATGAGAAGAAGCAGCAACAACAACAATCCCAACAACATCAGAATCAAAGCCGGGAATCAAATCCACATTATTCGGAGCCCGAATCCTCTGCCACTGCGATGGATGTGCAAAAGAAAAATGACAACAGTAGTAGTGAGAACCCTGGAAAATTCTGTAATAACAATCAATGCAATAGAAATAATGTTGATGAGGGTCAGAGTGTCAAAACAGAAGAAGGGAAAGGAATGTCATTGGTAGATGCAATTGTCATTGATAGTAGTGACTCGGAGACTGATGATTGCGACAATAATCAGGGTATAAAGGATGGGGCTTTTCTTGAACCAACCCCCTCTTCTTCTTCTTTTTCTTTGAGGAACAATAGAGCTTCTACTCCTGTAATGGCAGCATCAAATTCATTACAATCGGATCCATTGACAACAACTGTCTTTCAGTGCACTTTGACACCAACTGAACCATCTTCCTTGGATTCTTCTTGTGCTATTGACGCTAACCATCCTCCTCCGCTCAATCAAGGGCATCGAGCTACTATGCAACCAATTTTCTATGATACCGATTCCGACGACTCCAGTGACTCGTTCAACGATGGCAATTATCCAGAGGAAAATGGTTTTGACGGTCCCCTCTTGAAAAAATATCGATTGGATGATATTATTCCTCCTTCTCAACAAAGTTATAGTGGCGGTTCCAGCAGTGCCGCCAAGGAAAAAGACACGGTCAAGAAAAAATCGAATGCAACATGTGATCATCAAGTTCTTCGTCCCACTTCCGCATTTGGTGGTGAAGTATTTTTCACGCAAGTTCTTCCTCGCTGGTGTCCTCCCAGGAAAGGAAGTGCAGAAAAAAGTAGTAGCGCACAGAGACGACAATCAAATGAAACTATCAAAGAAGGGAAAAGGCGAAATCATGATGGTCAAGATGTAATAATTCTCGATTCTGATGATGATGACGATGACGACAAAGATAAAAAGATAAATATTTCCAAGTCTGCTCCATCCACCACCGCATCAGAGGGGAATGGCGAGGCAACCTCTAACAATGATAATGAGTCACCTCCGGAAATGAAAAATGTCTCAGGAGTTCACCATCCCAAATATTTTCTCCTCTTTGAACGATGTGGGTCAATGGTCGTCATCATTTCAACATGTAATTTATCATCGCAGACTGCGGTGGATTCTTCTTGGGTTCAACGATTTGAGCCAAAAGAACTGTTGTCACCTGGTCGTAGTGGTGCCTTGAATGGCAGTCATGGTAGCATCAGTAGTAACAATGGTCCCATTGATATGGGCTTGCCAGCTGATTTTGGTGTCGTCTTGACCGATCTCTTGAAGAAACAATCGGAAGCAGCGGAACAAGGAGGATTCATGCTCCCAGATCTTTTCTTACGGCGTTTTGTAGATGGACTATCTCTAAATTCACTAGTTGATCGATTTCGATTTGAAGATGCTCAAGTTCACCTTGTTAGTACAGTACCCGGCGATTATTTAGGGTGCTTACCAACGAATGGAAATGGAGATAGCCGCTACAACCCATCACTTGCAAAGAAGCGCAATATGACCTATGGCCCGCAACGCGTTAGCTTCGTTCTATCCCGCATTCTGAACGAGTCGCATATTCGATCGGCACGTGCCGCCATGTCGTCTGTCACGGGTGGGCTGATGGGAAGCAAAATGGATTCGGTCGTGCCATGGCTACCTCCGGCATTGGTTACAAAAATGGAAAGGTTGGTGGTGCAACCGACGAGTTTTGGTGGTACTTGGACCAGACAAGATATGGAGATTATGACGCATTCCTATCTTCGACCTCATTGGAAAGTCGAAAAGGAAAGCCAAGATGAGTCGATGGTGGTGGATGAAGGTCTGCTTGGTTTACTGGATATTGTCTGGCCTGCCTTTGATTACTTTGATGAAATGAGAGAAAAGCGGATCGAGTTACAAAAGAATCATCCCAATAGATCTGTTGCTGTGAAACCTGCTAAGAAGACCAGCAGGGGAGATTGTCATGTATTCCTCTCCTCTGTGTCGTTTAGCAAACTCGACCGTTCTTGCATTTCACGCATGTCTTTATTTGAATCAAGTCATCCACCTCAAATGCCATGCACCACTGCCTCCCTCCACTCCAAGAGTATTTGTCGTCTTCTCTCCCTCAACAACACAAAACTCCAAAACAATGAATCCATCTCTCGTTTACCTACTACTTCATCTCAACAACAAAGCACACACCATGACAATGTGTCCAACGAATACCTCTCGTGGTTCATGCTCACCAGCGCCTGCCTCTCCCGGGGAGCACAAGGCCAGCCAACTCCCTACCGTGGAATAGAAAGTGACTCCATGTCCTACTCCAATTTTGAATTAGGCGTCCTTTTTTGTTCTAGACTATTGGGGGATCAACAATATGATCGACTGTACACTTATAATCCTCTTTTGGAAGGATGTCAATGCGGTTCGGGAAAGCGATGGTACAAGGATCGTCTTCGTGGCGAGGCATTGAAGAAGGAGCAAGAGCAGCATCAACCTCCCTCCTTTCTTGGCAGTGTGCGCAAAATCCACTTACCAATTCCATACCAGTTACGTCCTAAATCCTATCAGGATGATCCAGACTCAGACTTGATGAGTTACACACCGTATTTGCATGAAATTCCTGATGGAACGGGTCATGTGGGAAACATGAAATTGACTCCTCTGGGCCAGAGACTGGCAAACGAAACTTGCATGTAAGCCTTCAACTGGCCATACATCCACTTTATTGTATACATAACAAAGATTGCTATATTTAATGCACATCCAAGAGAAACTTAGGCTTTAACAAACATATGATATTTATTCAAGTTATTATCGTCTGATAAATTGATAAACACGACTAATTCTAATGAACACCTGAAAATCAACAACTAAAAAATATGATGACACTGTTGATGTATAATGTGAAACACAACACGACTTTGAACCCGTCCTAATACTACTACTACTTCCTACATGCAACCCTGCTCTTGAATTTGAATCACCCGCCATACTCTCAACTCATCACTCCCACATTCAGCGACGATTCCGATCTCTTGGATGCCTTGCTCTTCCTCTTCTTCCTCGTATTTTCGCCATCATCCGTAGTAGTACTCGAAGAAAGGACCGGTTCCGAAGATTGCCTAATTGCACCCGCATCCTTCTTCTTAAGACGCCGACTCTTCGACTTTGAGGAGGACAACGCATGTTGTTGTTGTTGTTCCCCATCATCCGAGTGTTGTCCCACCGAAGATCCCCCCGCCGACGACTCGTGCGATGCATCGCCCTGAGGTTTACTCCTTCGATGACGGCGTTCTCGTCGTGCTTCGTTTGTTTCGAGCGCATGCAGGTCATCTTGAAAGTTATTGCCAGTGCTACTAGTTCCACTAACTCCACTCCTGGCACTGTGGTCCACTCCCGATCTTGCACTCTCGTCAACCTCTCCTCCGTCGGTACCGCTGCTGCTGTCACTGGTGGCAGAGGAGGACTCGGCATTGGTTGTTTGGACTTGCGTGCTTCGTTTGCGACGTCTTCGATCGGAGGAATTATGTCCTGGTGGATCCCTGTTGGAATCGTCAATGCCGGATGGCGCTTCCTCATCATTATCGACAACATCTTGAGGGTTTTGTTCTTGATTAGCACCATCATCACCATTCACGTCTTCGATCTCTTGATTGTTCACACGAGAAGACTGCCTCCTATTCAATCTTTTTCCATGTTTCTTATTCCTCTTCTCATCTTCATCATCCTCCGGACCGAAACTCGACATGGCAAATCCCTTCTTGTTCTTGACAACATCATCACCATCGACAACTCCTTGAAGTCCCACCTTGCGACGTCTCACAAACACCCTTCTAAATAGAAGCAATCCCACAAGTGACGCAATTATACATCCCAGTAGAATCACCGGCACCGTTGCCCACGATGCCATGCCATTACCGCTACCATCCTCGCTATAACGTTGATAATAATCGGGAATATTACCCCCTCCATTATTATTGCCTTCGACATCGCTCAATGTCGGACCCACCGTCAAATGCCTTCCTTCCACACTCGCCACATCTTGAAACAGCGCGGGTAAATTCTTGGCCTGTCGTAGGGAATCGCGTAATGCGTCTGGATTGGCATTGATGGATTTTTCGACAAAGTGCCCGAGTTGATCGTGGGGTGGGGGGCGGTAGATTGCCCGGGCGGTGAGCTTGTAGGTGATTTCGGTAGTTTCTACTTCTTCTTCTATTTCTTCTTCTTGAGCTGCTTCTTGTTGCTTTGCCACCTCTTGTAATTTGTGGGATGCACGAAGATATCTTGTTGACGACGACGTAGTAGCATCCGCATTAGTATCAGCAGTGCCATCGCTTGTTTGTTTCTTCTTCCTTGTCATTTTACTCCCGACAATGGCATCATTCAAATCCAATCCTTGAACACTAAACACATTGGCCATACTACTACCACCATCATCGCCAGCACCACCGCTCCCACTGCCACCCGCAGCACCATAATTCAACGCAAACAACACACTCTGTGTCACCTCCTTTCGATGCACGCTCGAACCCAAACTCTCACTGCTAGCAAAGACATTGGCCAACGTATCCTCCACATCCACCTTTTTGATGGAGGGCGGAAAGGACACCGTAACATCGACGCTGGCGTATTGATAAACGGGGAGTTCCCACGAGTCCCGGGCGAGGCCAATGTCGAGATGGGAGGGGGAGGTCGGGAGGGCAATGGCCATTCTTCTATTATTACTAGTAGCATCTCCATCAGTGTCAGCATCGGTTGTTCCATCCACCGTACCAGCAATCTCATCATCCACCGCCCCCCTCAAATCCTCAAACTTATCCCTCAAATCCTCCAAATACCCCACCTCCAAACACCCCACGCTCCTCCCGCAATAACCCCCGTAATCCAAATCCCCCACCTCGTGCGCCTCGTCGTAAAAATCCATCCCCTCGCCGCCCCGCGGCCGACACGAAAAGGTATTGGTCTTCCCGCCGCTCGTGAGCGTCACCTCCTTTCGATCCAGCGATAGGACATTGGAAGAGAGGCGATAGTTGGGCGGCGCTTGATAGACGAGGTAGTATCGTCCGGGGGGAATGTTGGGGAGGGCGAATTGATATTTGCCCGCATTTTCGTAATGGTCGTTGTTGTTGTTGGTGTTGCCGTTGTTGTTGGTCCGTTGGACCAAACTGGCATCTCCGGTATTGGAGAGATTGGGCTGACTCACCCCTCCTCCCATGACGATCTCGTCGGTCTCGCAATTGGCGAGGGCGATATTGGCGACGCCTCCAATGCCGGTATCGTATTCGAGGGCGTGGAGGGTGGAATTGGTGAAGGAGCCTCGTTTTCCATCGCCGTTGGCGTCGTACCAAAAGGTTCCTTTGAGGGTGTCGGAGAGCGACGATTGTTGTTGTTGTTCTCCATTGTTGGTGGCGGTGGTGGTGTCGGCGAGCAATAAATAATGCGTGGCCTTGTAAATACTCTCCAATTCGAACTTGCTCTTGTCCCCAAATAAATCTGCCGAAGTGAGCGCCGGTTTGGATGGAGCGAGATTTGAGAAGAGGGATTCGTATTCCAATTGTGTCATGTTGACTACGGCATTGTCGGTGGATTCTTGTTGGATGGTGGGTTCTTTTTCGTGGAGGTCTTGTGGTTCTTCTTCGGCCATGGTGGTGGTGGTGGTTGTGGTTGCTGTGGCGATTGGAGGAGGAGCTGTCGTGGTGGTTGTGGTTGCTGTGGTGGTTGTGGTGGCAGGGGTCGCGGCGACGGCGGGATCAGCATTGTTTAGAGTGGGATCCTTGTCGTGATTCGCTTGATTGCGACGTTCGAATAGAGGTGTCATGATGATGTTGTTATATCAAGATGGCCCCGTGGATTGATTGATTGATTGATTGAGCGATTGAGCGTGTCTGTAGATTTGCGAAAGTTTTGAAATTGAAAAAACCTTTGTCAGTGCGGTGAGCGAGGCGAGCGAGGGCTACTGCTGCTGCTGCCTGGTTTTGGTTTGGCGGTGCAACAAATGAGATGAATGAAACAACACGAATGAAGGATTCTATTGTATGTTGTATGATGATGTTGTGATGATGATTGCATGTAAAAGTAAGAAATACTCTAAGAAATAACACACTCTAGAGAAAAATGATCGTCTTGTTGTTCCGTGTCTTGGGCCGATGTTGTGTATATCGGGGCGGAGGTCTTCGGAAGGGATTGTACGTATTGTAAATTGTAATCGTGATTTTCATGATAAGTATGACCTCTTGATGTTTTACTCATCTAGGTAGATACTTCTAGTAGCATGTGTTTAGTACGTAGGAGTAGTAGTGGATAGATGACTAGATGCATCGAGAACGAAGATGCTTGAGCCAGTATTCAGTGCTGCCGTTTCGGCATTTTTTAGTGAGAGCACGGAGTATTATTTTTTATGACAATGAGTTTCGTAGATACAGAGTTAGTACTATGATATATTATGGTACGAATCTTGTGTACTAGATGGTACATAGTACATACATACCTTTTTTCGACGACATGCCCTTAACCCGTAACTAACCCTAAACACAACCCTAACTACTAACACACTACTACTAACTACGATAACTGCGTCGGAGAAACCACGGAGAAAACGTCTTAAACTGACCTACACTAAGATATTGCCCACGACCGTGACTCCCACTCCTACCTATTACCGGATTGGGTCGGTGAGCGATTTTCATAAAAACAAGCCTCCATCTAAATAATAATATTATTATTATCATCACTACTACTAGTAGAGAGAGTACTACAGACTACCTTACCTAGCATTACAGAGCAATGAACGTTCGATTCTATTCCATAAAATGACTTATTTCAATTCCAACCCCGTTACTCCTCGATATCTTTTATCTAAAACTATCTTCTACCTTTCAATCTCATTAAAAAAGGCACCGGTATTAAATTTCTATATATTGTCGTATGTACCTGCACGTGGTCAGTACTGAGAGTTGTGGGATATCCAAGCTTCGAAGAAGGTTGAGCTCCTTTAAAAAACAGCTCGCTCGCAAAA
>JALLAR010001119.1:0-10843 GCA_036939335.1 Conticribra guillardii
TTATTATTTAATTAATTTGAGCATAACAACATCATTATTTCTAGCTCTATTTTTATTTTAGATTACTTGTATTTTAGTTTACTCAATTCATAAATAATTGTTTTTCAAATTAATACATTATTCCTTATTTGACTGAGGGAATGTTAACTTTTTCATTCCCTCAACTTCTCTGTCTACTACAAAAAAGATCGTATGGATAACAAAACATCAATGACATAGGAGTAACAATGAGAGATTTCCATCTGAGAGTACACAAGTGGTTGTAGAAGATAATATAATCTCAAGCTTAAGAATAAATTTATCTATCATTTCTTCTATCTTCTGATAACATTTACTTTTGTTATAATGATGAATATGAAGACAAGCTCGGAATATGATACAAACAGTATTCGTATGGTATTTGGAATGAGCTGAATTGAATTTGCTGTCTCTCTTTGTGTATGCGCCATTGAAGTAATGAATATTGCAGGTTCGACGCCATTAACACATGAGATTACATAATGTACGGAGAACTTGCATATCCCCAAACTCACTCATTTGAGAGTTCTTGTGATGGATCGGGAAAAAACGGCACATCTCGCGCAAAAAAAACTAACTCAACGGGCATGCTTAAGTTTATTATACAAAATACATTAGTCAATAATCGTGGTATGCAAATATAAATTGGATGATCATATCGTCAAAAGGGGGAACAGCATTACATTCCATGTCAAATACCTTCATAGATCACGAGACAGATTTCGTTATTCTGATGGACATTCACCACCATTTTTAACAAGGATTTTTTCCGCTTTGGATAATCCATTCCAGGGTTTAGTTGGCCCACAAAGCTCTGCATGATTGTTATTACTCATCCCGATTAAGTAGCGCGTATTCAACTCCATTGTAATTCCACAAAGAGCACTATCAGCTGCCGTGAATAATTCAATAGTTGGGCCAACGACATCGCCTTTAAACACATTGTTGATTTGAACGGTGTACTTGATATCAGAAAATTCGGTATCATTGATGGGTTCCATTGCTGTCGGAATACCACGAAATAGAATATCCTCGGAGGACGTTTTTTCGCAAAAACTTTCCGGGATACATGAACATGCACTAACGGTGGTGGTGGTCATATCAGAATAGATCATTCTTAGAACGAGAACGGCCATCATTACTTGTCGCGATATACCAAAAACACTGATCATTGTTTTAGTTATCAATAGATATGTTTGTTTGTGTTTGTTTGTTTGTTTTTGTGATCACTTGTTTGTTACAGAAGATTCGAATTATGAGCAGATGAAATGGACGAAAAGATGAAAATGATCACGCTTGGAAATGCATCAAATGCATACATTTATCATGCGAAATCACTTTTGCATAAAAACCCTTCTCATCATGAGAAGCGTGTCAAAGCTTTTGCCTAACCGCCACCAAGACTGATTAAGCATGAGAACTGTTCTGAAATGCAATGGACGGATCTATTATTTCTTTAGTAGGAACAAGTGAAGTTTACTTTGTTCTTTTTGATCGTGTGCAAATTGATTTTGATTAGAAGACGGCAATGATCTTGCATTCTGCATGAATTGAATCAAAGGCACATGATGTATCGTGCGCGATCACTTTTTCTTTATGCTTGTCATAATGTGAATGCTCCCGTATACCTACTTGGGAAGCGTCTAACCGCTACCAAGTCTGTGTCGCCGCCGCCTCATCCGCGATTGAGAATGAGAACTTTTCTGAAATCCAATGTTCATTTGTCTTGGGTGGCTGACCCAAGATATAAATTGATTGGTTCGTTCTTGAGTGCCAGCATACCCTTGATCTTTGTCAACTTTTCACCAACATCTGGCAAATCATCGCAACAACCATCCGCAATTCATTGTCTGGATAACGAAATATCAATGCCATGAACAAAGAGGGATTTCCGTCTCATTCATGTCATGTGTTATATTACCAAGTATGCTAATAATGGGCGTTCATGCAGTAAAACGACAGACTGTTTTGTGAAGGATGGAAAAAATATTGAAGATAAAAAAACAATAAATGCGATGAGATTTGTCACTATTGCTCATTTGAGGATAATTTTTTTTGTGTGATAATGAATCACTTGCGCTTTTACGTGACTAACGGGGAATAGTAATATGAGTATGAAGGTTTTGTTGCGATAATGAAATAATGACTAGAGTGTTCAATATTCTTGTCGGGTTTAGTAGAAGATAATGCCGCAAAATATTATTTTTCATACATCATTGGGTATATTATTTCAGAACCATGGCAATAGTTCACCATAGTTCAAGAATCGCGACAAAGGAATCTACGTCTACTAGAAAGGTGTTTTTAATCTGTACAAAAATATTATTTTAATTCAAAACTCTTTCTTGTGTGTTTCTAACAAAACACACACACATTGTTAAACGTCATTGATGCGCATCAATTTGATCACTCAACTCGTGAAATTCAAACATACAAAGCACCCATTCATTTCCATGGGCTTTTCTCCTCTCCGTGACTATACACGAGACACACTAGTATCATCTGTGACTCTCTTTCGCACTGTGTGAAAGGGTGTACATGTTTAAGACAATTCTCCTCCCTGAACGGCAAGGTCCACCTGGCTCCTCGACATTTTCTTGTGCAAACTCAATGCAATGCCCGCAAAGAGCACCGTAGTCGCCGCAAACACTCCCGCCAAAACCTTGGGAGTCACATTCACACTCGGCATGGCAAGTCTCGACTTACCACTGACCTTCAATCCCTTAATAAAGTCACACGCATAAGTGTTGGGATAGAAGTAGTTTCCATCGGCATCGCTGGTGGCGGCCATGCCGGACTCGCACTTGCCGGCCTCTTGGTAAAGAGTTTCGCACACCTCGAGAACTTCATCGGCATCTTCTTGATCTCCATCGTTGTTCTCGTCGTATTCTTGGGGTTCCTTGCACGAAAGGCAATCGCTGTCGATAATGCTCTTTTTGGCGTAGGGGAGCTCGTTTCCGTAGTTGAGCTTGGCATAGATTCCATCGGGGGCGGCAAATGAGCAGACCTCGTCCATAAAGACTCCGAGGAAGATGGACTTGCCATTGGAGGAGCAGTAGGGTCCCACGAAGAATTCCATCTTTTGGTTATTATTTTGGTTGTAGTAGTTCTGGTTGTACCCTCCGTTTTGGTATTGGTAGTAATTCATGGCATCTTCGTCGACTTCGAGACGGGCGCATTCCAATGCTTCTTGGACGTCGAATTGGTTGTTGTTGTTGTTACCATTGTTACCATTGTAGTCGCCGCAGTAATCAAGTCCGGCATTGACATAGCATTGGTACTGGCACGCGTCATCGTCAATGGCATCATCATCGCAGTAGCAATTCTCTTTAACTTTCTCACAATTGTATTCCTGGGCAGTGAGCTTGCTCTCCATGTAGGCATTGACATATTCATTCATATCAATCACATAATCCGGGCCGTCGCAAGACGATCCGCAAGCGTCACTGGGACAAAGCTTGAAATGAACAAGACGCTGTTCGTACATGCCATTGTAGCCATTACGATTATTATTGTTGTTATTGTTATTATTTCCTCCGCCGCCGAAGTAACCACCGTAATAATCATTGGAAGTGGCGCATTTCTCAAACTTGATGGAGTAATTGGTGACCCAGGAGATGTCGTTGTTTTTGTTGCCATCGAGGCGACGGGCGCGGGACATGAGGGAGCGGCCCATGGGGGAGGAGGAGGAGATGCTGTCGGATCCGGCGTTGATTTCGCTGGTGGTGGCGGAGGCGAGGCCGAAGGCGGTGGCGAGGGTGGCTAGAGAGAGCTTCATGGTTTTTTAATTTTAATGAAAAAGAAATAAAATTGTGAGATTTCAATGGCCATTCGTCTCAAAGTGATCGTCCTTTCAGTTTTTTCTGTGCACATTATTTGCTTTTTTTCATCGGAAGCAATCTTGATTATTTGAAATACTCAAGTTTACTCATCCCTTTTACTCCTACCTGTTACCAAAATTTACATACAATGCACTGGTATGTATTGACATATAGATTCCGACGTTCAAATAAATGAATTGTGAAACATATATATTAATAAATGAATATGAAAAAAAATCATTTAATCAATAGAAGCAAATCTCGTATGAGTCCTTTGTAGAGTTATTGGACATTCGGCGAATTTGTTTTCAGGACTGACTTTGTTCCAAATAATTTAGTAAATCACAGTGAGTGTCATCAATAGAATAAAGAGTTTTTATCTCAGAGAGAAAGAAACTCTTGAAACAAACAAAATTCCTCCATTCACTATTTTTGTAGATTTTTTATCACAAAAGTCTAGACTTGAGAGTGTTAGTGATAGTATCCAGAAATGTAAATAAGTCAGATCTACAAACTTAGGCTTAGTTTAGGTCGGAACTAATGTTGCTGACCTAACCTGTAGGTGTCAGGTCAGGGCCAATTTGGCTGATGTAATGTTAAGTCAGAGGTTGCCTGCTGACACTTAACCTAAGGCCTGACCCAACCTATTTTAGGTGTTAGGGCAAATGGTGCATGCATACCTAGTTTAAAACTATGTTGACCAAAGCTCCTAACAATTCTGCTAATTCATTATCACCATTTAATTACTTTTCGATCATGTTGATGGTTCAAAACTATTGCATATCAAGATGCATTTGGCAATATTTGATCATACAGATGATGATAAAAATTATGGCAGGAAACTGACCCATCACTACCAATATGTACTGTTATTGCAGTAACCCCAATGCATTAATATCAAATGCAACTAAACTAATCTTCCTCTCCACCTTTCCACAAGAACTGTCCATAACAAAACAGAATCATCCCAAATAAAGTTGGATTAAATTTTATGACATCTTATGTGCTTGAGATTGACACTTCAGCCTCGATGCACAACTGCAACTGCACATGCATGGATTATGATATGGGGTGTACTATCGTATGTTCAGTTTTCACGCACAAAAATAGAGAGAAATAGAGGATATGATGCTCAAACTTTGATGATCATGGCACAAGAAAAGCATCATAATATTACATGGCAATGTTGTTATTTGGTTTTTAGGGCATGAATACAAGAGGACTTAGGATTAGTATAATTCATCTGGGAACAAAATCATGCGGTCATATTGGGGATGATAGTCACACTGATGTCTAGATGTGTCAGGTAGTGAAAATGCATGTGGCAACGTGAGTTAATCCTTGTACTACCCAATTAAACATCACCCCATATCATCACACATGTTTTGTGATACTGTTTGATGCCTTTCAAACAATGGTTGGCCTTGGGTGAGAGAATAAAACAAACAAAAAACCCATGGTGTTGGGTATGCCTGGCCATACTGCTGTCATCTAGAGCCTAGACGTGTCAGGGTCCTCAGGCAGTGAAAACTCATTTCGTATCTCCCCCCCGTTGGATAACTCCAGTAGCTTTTTTAACTTAGCATCTAGTTTTAAAAGAGTTGAATTATCATTTCCTTCCATCCCCAAGGAATGATGCTTGAGGCCTTCCAAAACAATGGTAACCTTGGGTGAGAGTTCAACAAACAAAAACCTATGGTGGGGATGTTCTTGCCATACTTCTGTCTAGATGTGTCAGGAAGTGACAAGGCATGCATGTGACAATGTGAGTTAATCCTTGAACTACGCAATTAAACTTCATCCCGCACAAATATTTATGTTTAGGGATGATGTTTGATGCCTGTCAAAACATTGGCTTGTCTTGGGTGAGAATACAACAAACAAAAACCCATTACATGGGGATGCATGGCCATACTGTATTCTAGTCATGTCAGAATATTCTGGATAGTACTGCTGTCTAGAATGAGTTGTGTCAGATGCGTTGAAAGAGCATGTGGCAATGTAAGTTAACCATTTCACTACCAAATTAAACTGCATTCCACACCAATATAATTTTACGGACAATGTGTAAGGCCTTTCAAAACAATGGTATGCATTGGGTAAAATAAAACTCAGGGCCAGGCAGTGAAAAATCATGTGACCACAATGTGAGTTAATCACTGTGCTACTCCATAAAAACTTCATCCCACACAAGCCTTTATGTTTAGGGATGATGTTTGAGGCCTTTCAAAACAATGATTTGCCTTGGTTGAGAATTCAACAACAAAAAACCATGGTGGGGATCCCTGGCCATACTAATACTGCTGTCTAGAGAACAAGATGTGTCAGATGAAGTGAAACAGCAAGTGGCAATCATATGAATTAAACATTGAAATACCCAATGAAACTTCACCCCACACAAGTATATTTAGGGATGATGTGTGATGTCTTTGAAACAATGATTGGCCTTGGGTAAGAATATAGCAAACAAAAATCCATGGTGGGTAAGCTTGGCCATATGCCATAGTAACGTACTACTGTCTAGACATGTCAGGGCCAGGCAGTGAATAATCATGAGGAAATGACATTGAAACTTCATCTCACACAATCATGCATTCTTAGGGATGGTGTTTGAGGTCTTTCAAAAACAATTGAAATGGTAGGCCTTGAGTAAGAATACAACAAACAAGCACCCATGGTGGGGTTGCCTGGCCATACTGCTGTCTAGTCATGTGTCTCATGACCAGGGAGTGAAAAATCATGTGGCAATGTGAGTTAATCATTGCACTACACAAGCACTACACCTACACAATTAAACTCCATCCCACAGTATTTATGTTTAGGGATAATGTGTGGTGCCTTTCAAAACAATGGTTGGACTTAAGCAAGAATACAACAAACAAAAACCCATGGTGGTGGTGTTGCCTGCCCATACTGCTGCCTAGTCATGTGGCAGGGCCATAGTGAAAAATCATGTGGCAATGTGAGTTAATCATTGAAAAAATCAATATAAAATGTAACTTCATCTCAATCAAATTTATATGTTTAGGGATGATGTGTGGTGCCATTCAAAACAATGGTTGGCCTCAGGTGAGAATACAACAAACAAAATCCCATGGTGGGGAGTGGGGATGTCTGACTATACTGCTGCCTAGTCATGTGTCAGGGCCAGGCAGTGAAAAATCATGTGGCAATGTGACTTAATTATTGAAAAATCCAATACAACTTCATCTCAAGCAAATTTAGCTGTATGTTTAATGATGATGTGTGGGGCCTTTCAAAACAATGGTTGGCCTTGTGTGAGAATACATCAAACAAAAACCCATGGTGGGGATGCGTCTGACCATGCTGCTGCCTACATGTGTCAGCAGAAATGTAGAACTCCTTGGGATTTGTACCTCAACTAAATAAAAAAATCAACTTTTACCATCTGATTTATTCCTTTCGTCTACTACTATCTCACTTAGGGATAGGGTCTCGCACCTCGAGTTGTATGTAAATACTAAAGTAGTTGAGTCATCATGAGTAAATATAACTGGACCTAAATGAGTTAGGTTGCAGCATTATGTGCTGCTGCGGAACCTTTTTCTTAGGTCAGAGCTTAGGTTGGGAATTGTTTGACTTACATGGACATAGATTAGGCCATCCCAGATCAAATAAATTATAGGTCAGTCTAACCTACCTGACCCTGACCAGACGTAGATTTTTAAGTTGACCTATTCTAGGTCAAACCTGTTTACAAGAAGTCTGATAGTATCTCATAGGGCAACACACAAATTTCTTTGTGCATCAATTTTAGCTCACTTGTCATCCATATTTGAACTAATGTCAGTGAGCTGAAAATATTGGCATGGGGTTAGAGTAGAAAAATCATGGAGAACTAACATCAACATCAGTGGGAGCATAACACTATGTTTTCAGTCATGAATGCATTTTTAAGTGACCTGCCATCCATGATACTGATAGGATGGCCTATTTTAAGGATATTGAGGATAATTAAAGCTGTTGTAATGCATGTAGACTGGCAGCTATTTGATCCGACATTTCAGTTACAGGAACATCTTGCAATTTTTTACCTTGAACAAAGTATGAAGGTTCAAGTGATACTCATACTTGTAAATTGGCTAGACCTGGGATAGGCGGTCAATAAAAAACTCAATCAGATCAGCTAGGTCAGGTTGACCTACATTCCACTTGAGTTGGGGTAAGTTAATCATCTAGGTTCATAAATATTGCCAACCTAAGCTCTGATCTAGATGTAAGGTTCCCTCCAGACTAGCACTCAACCTAACTCATTTAGGTCAAGCTGTCTTTAACCTTGACTCAACTACTTCAGTGTTTATGTACTAAAATACACATTAAGTTGTGTTTGTCAGTATTAGTTCAGATGGTTAGTGGTTCAGGTGGAATTTACATTTGGACAAAGTTGAGATTCAAATACCTGAGAGTTTTTTTGAAAAAAATGTATTGATATGATGATAGGAAAACAGTGCATCCATTGACCAATTTTAAGTTCCATATTATTTTTGGTATTGTACATATTATATCATTGAATTAATTGGCTTGTGTGATTTAGAATGTTGGCTCCTTCATGCTGAGGATAACACTATTTGTTTTTAGTACGGTGATATGCTACTAGGAAGTTTGTTGTCTGAGTGATATTCAGTGTGTGATGGAAAATCAATGTTTTGGTATAATTAAAAGTTAGTGAGGGCATGATATAGAAATAAAATAGGATGAGTACATCAATTCCCATGGTGAATTGAAATTGAAATTAGAAATGATGACTGTAATACCTGGTTGTGTCTTCTCCTCATATCATTGTCATGGTTATGGCTAGTGAAATATCATGGCAAGCTATTTGGCCTGATGGCCAGAAAAAATGACAATGTATCCAACCAATGTTAAGCTCCACATTACTTTATGTATCTATCATATCATTGTTTTTGTTAGATCATGTGGTTTGGAATGTTGATTTTTTGCTTTACATGAATTATTGAATTTCATGTGTATGGTCAAAAATCATGGTAGTCATCTCAATGTGATTTAAGTTTCAAGAGGAGTCACACAAAACAATGTTGGGCACATTTCTAATAGCCTGACACAACATTTCCTGTAGTTGGTAGTGGAGCTGAGGCCTCACATCAGATGAATGCTTTGATTTTTCAAGCAAGGGTCACAGGATTTGTATGTGCCTGACCAAAATTATGGTTGTTATCACAATGTGTTCTGAGTTTCTAGAGCAAGAGGAATCACAAGAAACAATGTTGGTCTGATACAATGTTTTATTTGTTTTGGCAGTGAAGCTGAGGCCTTGATTCAGATGAATGCTTTGATTTTTTGTGCTTTTGTAACAGGATTTGTGTAAGCCGGACCAAAATCATTGTAGTTAGTATCTCAATGTGATTTGAAATTCAAGAGGAACCACAAAGAGCAAGGTTGGGCGCACTTCTAACAAGGCCTGGTACAATGTTTCGTGTGTTTGCTAGAGGAACCAAGGCCTCAGACTGGTTGAATGCTTTGATTTTTCATGATTTTGTAGTAATAGGATTTTCATGGGCATAGTCAAAATCATGGCAGTAATCTGAATGTGATTTGAGTTTCAAGGGGGGGATCACATGAACATGAAATTAAGTTGCGCACATTTCTACCATGACCAGATGTAATGTTTCCATTGGTTGGTATTGACACTGATGCCTCGAATCAGATATATGCTTTGATTTTTCAATCTATGGTCACAGGATTTTCATGTGCCTGACTAAAATTATGTCAGTTATCTCAATGTGATTTAAGTTTCAAGAGGAATCACACAAAACAATGGTGTGCATTTTTCTAATATGGTCTGATACAATGTTCATTTGGATGGTAGAGAAACCAAGTCGGATCAGATAAATGCTTTGATTTTCATGCTTAAAGCAGGATTTTTATGTGCATTGTGTCTGACCAAAATCATGACAGTTATCTCAATGTGATTTAAGTTTCAAGGGGATAATCACACAAAGCAATGATTGGTATGTTCTTTACCTGTTTAATCTGTTTGGTAGATGATCATCTGCTGCCTCACATAAGATAAATGCTTTGATCTTTCAATCTGTGGTCACAGGATTTTGATTTGCATTGTGCCTGACTAAAATGATGGCAGTATCTCAATGAGATTTAAGTTTCAAGAAGAATCACATGAATAAAGTTGGTCACATGTCTACCATGACAAGATACAATACTATTTTCTGTTGACATTGGCACTGATGGCTCATACTACCAGATGAATGATTGGATTTTTCAATCCATGGTCACAGATGTGCACTTTGTTGCTGTTTCTACTTTCAACCCAATGCTGTCCATTGTCCCTCTTTGAGAAGTAGAGTGCAAAATTATTGAGCAATGAAGTGCAAGATCTGGATGAGTAGGATAATATTGATGGGGATAAGGATAAATAGGTTTTGTACCATCAACATCAACATTGTAAATTAATTATGTGTTAACAGAAGTACAAGCATAGGTCTACTCAGGTTTAAAACTAGGTACTGGATCTGCAACATTTGATTGGTGACCTAACTCAGGTTAGTTTGGGTCAGACACCCGGGCCTTAGGTTAAGTGCCAAAGGACAACCTATGATTTAACATTATGCCAGCTAAAACTAAAATGGCCTTGGCCCAATCTGTAGGTTTGGTCAGCAAAATCAGTCCTGGCCTAACCTAAGTCTAAGTTTGTAGGTCTGACATATTTACAAGTATGGTGATAATGTATATTCAATGACTGGCGGTGTTTGAGGAAACATGTTGTGAACAGCGAGGCTTTGATCAAGGATCTAGGTGGTGTGATTTGGTCATCTTGATTATGAGCATTATCAGAATTACGGATATGGGCCCGTGTGAGGGCCCACTTTTCGAAAGATAGTTTTCGAAGTACGATACCTAGCAATCTGCTAGGAGTTATGATATGTACGGCAGTGATTTCAAAAGCTTGTGGCAAGCGCTAGAGAGTTAGATGCCACACGTTGTCTGTCAAAGAAAAGGTCTGCATG
>JALLAR010001120.1:0-13290 GCA_036939335.1 Conticribra guillardii
ATCCATCTCGCTAAGACCAAGGCGCGACTTGAGGTTTTCCGCCCAAAGGAAAAACAGTTTTTCTTGGTCATTGTAAGCTACTACTTACATAGTATCGTACGTCTAAGAGAAGATAATAATATGTATGTAGACGGGGTATGGTAGATACAAACTTCTTGGGTATTTTATTGTGAGCTACTTCTCAGAGATAGACTGGGTGGGTGCAAACAGATGAGACCTTCGGCTTCGCTCGCGACACAATGATAGTGGACAAGATGTATCTCTAGAGAGTAGAAACATCAGACTGTCTCTCTCTCTCTCTAGAGAGAGTAGTAGATGATGATTATGTAGTAAGGTATGTTGTACTCCTAGAGATATTAACCTCTCTCTACATCAGTACATCATAATAATAATATTATTATTATGATCTGCCTCTACATACGATACGTAGTACTACATCATAATAATAATACATCTATCTACCTATGTACGATTTGCAACTATTGAGCATTGAGCATCGCACTACACAGCTGTCATTCATGTCAAATGCGTTTTAAACGCAATATGTTAGAACACAATTTCTTCATTTCATTTACATCATTCTCACCTCATAAAAAGCAACAAACAATATCACAAATCTTATTTCTCATCTCCACCAATATAACATCATCTGTTGAAACCGAAAATCATGTGCACAGAAGCTAAAGCTACTTCCCAACGAAAAGCTGCACGCGGTTCTCTTTCAATCCGTCTGCGCGTCAATAAAAATCCTTACAAAAATACTTTGACTTGCCACGATGGCACCAGTAAGAGCCCACAAAAGGCGATGCACATTGATCAATTACCACATCCCGTTTCCACCGATGACTCCACAGCGAGCAGCTTCCATACCGCGGCCGACGAAGAAGGGTTTTTTACCGACAGTGACTCCAACATCCTCGACGATTATGAAGTATTTCCCAAAGTGCTCGGCAGTGGCCACTACGGCAGCGTGCGCGAGTGTATCCACCGAACCACCCGCCAGGTATTTGCAGTGAAATCAATTGACAAGAGCAAAGTCACAAGGCACGACCACCTCCAATGCGAGGTCTCCTTACTACGAGAAATGAATCACGACGGAATCATGAAAATGGTGGACTGCTACGATGACTCGGAATTCGTGCACATTGTCACGGAGAAATATTCAGGCGGCGAGCTTTTTGATAAAATTGTTGAAAACACTTCACCAGAGGGCTGCTTTTCCGAAGCCAGAGCCGCAAGAATTATGAAGTCATTGCTCGAAGCCGTCCATTATTTGCATCAAAAAGGAATCGTCCATCGCGATATCAAACCTGAAAATATATTGTTTGAATCCAAGTTTGAAGACTCTGATGTGAAACTGATTGATTTTGGTCTTTCGCGAAAACACAGAAAGGGCGATGCATCAATGACCAGCCCAGTCGGCACCGCGTATTACATGAGTCCTGAAGTTATCAACAGAAAATATGACAAATCATGCGATATTTGGTCTCTTGGCATTGTATCTTACGTTTTAATGTGCGGATATCCTCCGTTCAACGGTGATTCCGACGCAGACATTTATGATTCTATCAGGCGTGGACACCTGGGATTTACTGGATATGGTTGGGGTGGTGCCAGTGAAGGTGCCAAGGATTTTATAAAATGCATGCTTCATAGGGATCCAAGAAAAAGGTTCACTGCTGTAGAGGCACTGCAACATCCGTGGTTAGTAGAGAACCTACAAAGATTATACTAATATAAAACACTTTATTTACTTAAACAACTTATTCAGTAATCAAAATAATTTAAGTTTGAAGCTTGGAATCTAAGTAGTAAAAATGTTGAACATTCTCAATTTTCATTCTACCACAATCATTTTCCCTGGGTTCTGACACTCATTATTTGTATATGTTGTAATTTTGCAACAATGATGCTTCGAAGAATTACTTAGGAATTATGAAAAGATATAATAACGGCTTTCTATTGTACGAAGCCTTTTTTAGATGTAAATACTTGCGATATAATTATTCAGAAAATATTTTGATATTAGATATTCATTTATCCCTTCTATCTCTAGGCTCTCTTTATCTTTATTGTTTAGAAAATATTATATAATACAAACATCTTTCATTTGGTGGCCAACTCCACTTGAGTAAACCAAATACAAACAAAACACCACCTTGTGTTTGTGCATTCTTTCAATATGAGTGATAACAACAAGATCTCATGAGATAATAAAAACTTCTTAATAGAATGATCAATAAAAATAAAACTGCTTAGGGAGTCGTGAATAGCATAGTAATATTATCTTTACTGTATTTAAAATATTGGAGTTGGCGATGGTTGCATATCATTGTACCTATGATTATTGCAAATATTTAATTTCTATGAATGTGCATGCACTATTATATCAGATCTCATACTACTAATATTCAAGTGTTACAAATTACAAAGAACACACTCCATTGTCATATGTATGGATATTTCCGCACAATGTTCCTATTCCTACCCCAATCAAAATTTCCTTTTACTTTTGAATAATCATTGAATTATTCAGTATGCCCAAAATAATATCTCAGCCATCCTATGCTATCTATCAGATGCATGTGCCAGTGCAATGGGCAGTCTCAATGTCACACCTTTCAATCTAGGTACTATGCAGATGTGTGGGGCGAAGGCGTGAGACTCAATCACAAAAAACTTAACCCATAGCCGGATAGAACTGTTGGTTAATACACGCTCCTTAAGGATAGCGAATAGTACTACTTAGTAGAAGAGTATGTTTCTGCCGAGTATTGTACCATAGCGAAGTGGCGGCAAGTTCTATTACCAAATAGTAATAAATAAATAATCATCTTACTCCTACGTGCCTACGATATGCTATCATATCTAGAGAGATACTCCTACATAGTATTTATAGGTACGTAAGGCAATACCACGTCTAGGTACTACTTGGGAATCGTTATAATAATTATTATTGAGTGTAGTACTAGTACGGTATACAGAGCATCGTACACAGCGCGCGGTATGAGACGCACAAAATGCGTCGGTCATTCACGGGTCGAATGTTCAATATTATCGTGAACCCTCTTTAAATAATAGAGATACAAGAATTATCCTCAATCCCTCAATCAATAATTATTTCTGTGGCAATAAAATAATAATTGAATCTGGACTGACATGCCGAAACAATGAAAAGAATAAGTGATACTCTCTAGAGTACTCTTTTAACCCGTACTATGAATGGCAATGTTGAGATAAGTAATTATCATTTGACCCAACAAACTTCTGAGTTTTTAATAATAATATGTTGTCTTCAATGATATCATTCGGCCCGACAACATCTATCGTATTATTTGTGCCTTATTAAAATTGCAGCAGCCCCTACATACAACAACAACATCTAGTTGGAAATGAGCGTATGTATTGCCCAAAAACGAAGCACCTCCGAAGAGACATCATAATATTATTGTTACTCTCTCTCTAGCTAGAGAGAGAGGGGTAGTAGAGGGTTGGTAGCGTAGTCCAGTAAAATTGATGTGCTATGTAGAGTAGTACTTTTATGCCCAATGCCAGCTCAATAACAAACTGACGCATGCCTTTTCAATTTTCAACATCCAGCCAAGCAAGATTCAAAGACGATTGAAATCCATCACAATCATTCAAGCGAGGCATCATGCACTATCATGCAGCATAGTAGTATCTAGTATCTAGTCGTCATAATATTGTTATTGCGTTACTGTATTATTCACTCCAATCATCACAGCCACACAGAGTCGACGAAGCGAACCACACTGCCGACATTCATTTGATTTCTATCGCCATCCCTCTTCCGATTGATCTCCACCAATAGATCATCACACCACAGCTTCCATAATAAAATACCCCCCAATCAATCAATCAATCATGACGAACCACGGCCACAGCAGCCACGATGAATCTCCATCCCAAATTGGCCTGCTCCACGAATGCGTCATCGCCGGCGGCAATGGGGCCATGACATCCGACAGTCGCGCAGAGACCTTACGTCGATGTCAGCAACAAAATCAACAGGAGTCGCAGTCCCCAATGAATCTCTTCTTGGACATTCTTCGAACCAGTTTTCAACAACAGCAGCAGCAGAATCAAGCGAGTAAATCATCCACAGCGGCAGCGTCGGCGCATTCGTCGCTGATTCAAGATTTTAACATGTCCACTAAAGTTTGGAACTTTTCACGCTAGAGGGGCATGATTCATGATCTTTGATGAAAGATGAACTCGGGACAATGGCATTCAAATGGGGGCATCAACGATAACATTGACAACGGCCGTGCTCAATATTGGTTGTCATCACGACGAGCACTTAATCGCCATGATTGCAAAAGAATTTAGTGCTGTGTCCATGATACTATTAACAAAGAAAATCTTTCGTTAGAGGGAGGGCATTCGTATAATATAAACAAATAAGTTTTAGGATTTACACGCTGCTACTTTTCAGTATTACGTTTTCTTTCTGCATAGTATTATTACTACATCGTTATCGTTATTATCACTATGTTGTGCCGCGCGACCCTCCCCTAGTAAGGCTTAAAACGTGACATAGATCTTCTTTTAGGATACAAGTACAGTGGCACCGGCGTTTCGTTCCCGACCTGATTATCTGTTGCCAACTCATCCACCACAACTCCACGGTATCCTCTCCGGCTTTTGTAAGTACCATCAATCCTCGCCAATCATATCCAAAGGCATATCACCGCCATTCCTGGCATATTCTTCATACTAATGCACAGCTGGTGCTGCTCCAGGTGGAAATCAAATGACATTTACTATCATCCCAAACGAAGATGAGATGTTTCCTCCTCAGCCGTTGCTTTGCTTTGTCAGCTTAGAAGTCAAACCAATCATGTCTATATAATTTATATTTCAACACTTAAAAACTACTAACTAAACAATAATATATAGTGCCATTATCACAACAAATCAGGAAAATGTCCTCATAGTTGCCACTATAATATTGGCAAGCAAACCTCCAAAATAATCATTGCTCAATTCCACACAATTGCTCCTAATTTGAATCCAACCAATGGGTCTGCTTTTCTTTGTTTCGTTTTTTGTTGATGACAAACCAGCAGGCTCCGGTGGATATCATGCCTTAAAAATTCTGCACCATTATTTGAGTATAAGTATAATCAATTTATGCTTTGTTATTACTATCTACTCTAGAACAAAAACAATAACAAATGTTGTGATGTGCAATGCTCCACACTCCACACAATGGCTAAGATTTTGAGTATATAATTTGAATCAAGTTGAAAATGCTAACTGCTAATTGTATGAATGATTATTGAGGTTTTGCTATTGCTAGCAACAAAGTAGCTATCATTTGTAGGTGCTTTTAAATACTATATATGAATACAAGTGGCTGGGAGTGTTTCGGGTGTCTGGTATTGGGCATCGTATTTGGTCGCTCACGTGAATATGACTAGTAGCAATTGCTCTACCAATCCCACAGATCTTAATCTATCTTAATGCACATCGGAATAGTGTGCAGCCTCATTTTTTAGTTGCTCCGATGTACATTCAACTTTATTTCATGGCTCCAATGCATTATTGAGTTCTCATTGATGGGAGCTTTTGATCATAGCATGCAGGTTCTCATATCTCTCAAAAATGGCCTCCCAAACACACACCACTGAACCTGAACCAGCCATGGTGGGTGCTACAATTAATATTGTTGGCATTGCAATTGAAAATTGCGGCCAATGTTGCAACAGACATGTAATATGTGGAGTTCAGGTGGATGAAGAGGTTACAATGGTGAGATTGAGATACCAGAGGATTGTTGTGGAGGGGGAGAAAGAGAACATGTGATTGCTGTCTTATCTAGAGACAGCAGATGGGGATGGCTGTCTTGTCAGGTTCACACATCAGCACCTTTTTGCTCATTATCTCCTTTATGATGCAACTCTTGCTCAGGTGATCAAGGGATACTTTCGGCACGATGACAGCCTTGCTGTTATAACAACAACAAAGACACACAACAATCATGGCTGTGGCTATGTTGGTGTTGGAACCAAAAACAAAGACAGCTGCTCCTTGTCATTCTCCAACCAAATCACCAACAAAGAAGAAAGCAAAGACTAACATTTAATACATAGTAACTGTAGAAACAAAAGCAAATAAATTTGTGGAAGAGGTGCTCGACCTCTACACACAAGTCCTGTATTTTGTTCATTGATGATGCCATCTTATGGTATCGGCAAGAACCAGAATGAGCAAGGGGGTAATGTCAGCTGGTGCAGTACTCACATGTGACTTTAGTACTTCTTCAACCCACTGCAGCTGTAGCATTGCCCCATCGTCCATCCATGCCTTTGGTTGGCATGCATAGATGCAGACCGGTGGGAATTGAGGGAGTTTGGACTTCAAAATATGACCATCACATTCACCCTTGAAAATCAATGTGAGACAGAGAGAGGTCCCATCTGCGCAGACTGTCACAGATTGTAGGTGTGAATATTGCTCGCTTGGTGTTTTGTTCTTGCTTGTGGAAATGTGCATGTCAACTGTCCTTGTTTGTCCCATTTTAACAATATTTTCTTTGAATTGTGAGTAAAAAAAACAGGAATCTGATCCGTATTCATTACGAATCATGGATGACAATTCTTCACTTTGCATTTCACTTGGGATACATTGTTGATGTAGTCGAGGGCTTCCTGAATATTGTTGGCTGCTGCTTGCTGGGACTTGGTTGTTCCCATGTGACAAAGCAGGCTGTTTGCCTTCGACCATTGTAATGTGACTGCAGCTTTTGCTCACGCAGTCTTCTCACAAAAGGCACGGCAGATTAGGACCGCCTTCTGGATGACCATGACATGAGTCACACCCATCCCCTGCTCCCACAATTCAAAGATGACTCCAAAGAGGACACCACTGTGCTCCTTCAATAGACCAGGTATGCATGCATACACTTTTCTTGTGTTTCGTTGAATCTTCACACCTCACACCTTCGGGAAGGTTCACGAGAAGAACTTTGAAAGACCTGTAGACAGACCCACCCACTCCATGAGCTTTGCATGCAATCTGTTGCTTGCATTGTTGTTCAGCTTGTATTCTTGAGCAACTCAAAGAACAATCCATCTCTTCTCCTTGAGTGAGTAGATCTTCCTTGGTTGCTGACAAGGATGAGGATGATAACACTACACAACTTCGTCCTCCTCCTTATCACTGCTGTCTTTGACTTCATCAACATCACGAGAAACAAGAGCAGGCATGTCACTGCAGTTGTAATTATCATTGCTATCGTCCTCCTCTGTAAGAGGATGCACCTACTGAAATATATCAAGGCTTGTTTCACGAGAGCCTAATTATTTTGAAGCTATATGTTGATGACATCAAGTTGGATTATTTTGAGCATGGTAGGTACAGCCAAACCAAAGCTAAGGTAATACTGGATCCTTATTATTTCTGATCAACAAACATTGTCTCCACTGTAAATATTTTTGCACTTTGTACATATTATTTTATTCAACTGCCATGAAATACAATAATAAAAGATAATTAGAAAAAATCATATTCTAACTACTCTAGTGTAGGTCGGACCAACAGAAATCCACAGCTGATGGTATGCAGTGGAGTGCCTTAAACGATTTCAACTAATCCAGTTCATAAATTCCTACAGGATGGTTGAATCATGACTATTATTTACTCATCTTCGTCTTTTGATTCGTACACCTCCCGCTCTACCGTCTCCTCTTTAATATCCACAGAATCAATTGGCATAGACTTTGTCTTTTTGATAGGTGCCTCGTTATCGCCATCATATACGCGTTTCATACCTGTATCTTCGACTGCACTCTGTTTGTTTGCTTCCTCATTTCTTTTTTCGTTCAATTCTTTGACCTTCTGCAGGATCAACTTTTTCTTTTCACGCTTTTTTCGCTTCATTTCTTCTATGTGTTCCTAAGGAATGGCAAAAATGAATAACGTGCGCGAGCCATGTGAGAAGAATGAGAACTGATAGAATCATCTTTCTTTTATCATGTTCAAGCAGCGCATGATAAACCAAAACCAATACACGACAAAGAAAAACAATAGTTCACAGTCACTCACAAGCTTCTTCCCGGTTACTTCTTCGACTACCTCGTCCCTGATCCTCTTCGCCTTATCAGGAAGACTATCTTTCATCTTTTCTGCTGCGTCTTCAATTTCATCCTTGAGATCTACCAAGACAACAGACTCTACCTCGGCAACGTCATCAGCAATCTAACCCGAAAGGAATTGTAATCGAAAACCAAAAACGATTAGACAAAGTGCACATGCTGTAGAAATAAACACAAGCAACAAATTGTGAATTCCCTCACCTCACGTGCATTCATATCTGCATCTCTATCCTCCTCAATCACCTGCTCGATCTCTTCCACCTTTTCTTCGGAGATAGCATCCGCCTTGGCTCTAAACTCCTTCTTCACATCCGCTTCCAACCGCTCGGAAATTTTCTTGGCAATCAAATCCAACTGGTCTTCCGATAATTTGACATCTGCAGATGTTTCAGAAGAGTCTTCGAAGTCGTCGTCGTCGTCCCTGTCATCTCCAAATCCAAACACTCGTCCCAAGTAGAATTTGGCATTGTCTTCCATAGTCCTTACGGCCGCGACAAGCATTGAGTCATTACGATCAATTTCCTCCTCTTCGGCCGCATCGACATCAAACATGGCATTTTCAATTTCTTCTTCCAATTCTTCTTCAGCCTCTTCGTCGTCATCGCTGTTGGCACCATTGCGATAGTCTTCTGCATTGCCATAGTCTTCTGGGACATAGTCGTCTTGATCGGAACCTACCAATTTCGCAACTTTATCCTCGAGTTCCGCTTCTCTATTGATTGCGTACTGTTTCTGAACTTCAATCGCCGGTGCCACTTCTGCTTGTTTTCGAAGTTTCTTGGCGCGTTTGCTGTTCTTATCGTCCCCCCCACCGGAGGAGAGGAGGAGGACTGTGAAGAAGGCAAAAATCCAAAAGGCATTCTTTTTTAGAATGCTGTTGTTTTTTATTTGGAAGTCATTATTTTTGTGAAGGAGAGGGATGGGAGACAAAACGATGGTTAGTCGTGAGCATTCGTGAAAAAAGTATAGTGAATTCATGAGATGCGAACAACAGAGTTCATAAAAATAGTAGTATCAATCAAAAGGCAAGATATGATACTTTTAGATTTCAGTGACAAACAGTTCACAGCCATGTTCCGATACATCCCTCTCTGCACTCGAAGCAATAGTACAGCCACATGGTGTCAATATAGCACGAGGAGCAGCCAGAACGCAGGATTACGAATCTACATCATAGCTTATTTATTATTATTGCCAATGCAAATAATCATATCCACTTACTTGGTGGTGGTAGATTCGGAGTAGGCCTGGGCAACCCGCCGACGTTCTGGCTGCTGCAATGGCGCCGTTTCTTCTCTGATGTTCTCCATATTACTCTGCGGTGATTATTTTGTGCTGAATATCTTAATATTATGGCTCTGCTGCTGTTTAGAATGTTGTAGTGGGTGGTGGGACGTGCAAGTCAACTCTCTCTATTGAATTAATTGTCGTCTTGAGGCCGAAGTGAACCTTGCTTCTGTTTTCGTGCGAGCTCGTGCTTCCCAACATTAATAAAAGTCGGTACTATTGTATATAGTATGGTAGAGTAGGTATCGTACATCGGTACTATCTATCACCTACGAAATCTACGCGATCTTCTTCAACCATGGGGGGTAAATATTTCGGTTAGCCTAACATTGTGAGGGGGGTACCTAGCGAAAAAAAGGTAACAAATTGAACTAAAATCGACGAGAATCAAGTGAAAAGGGGGATAAATATTTTTTTATGCCATCCTCAGCTCCAAATGGGGGGATAAGAAATGTTTTGGGGGACACCTCCTATCCTCGCAGTGAAGTCCACGCTGAACTACTACCATACTATCTACTACGTCTCTTGAGGCATATTTATTTACATTCAACTTCTTGTTGAATCAGGCTGTATTTTTTATTTGGTTTAATAATGTGATTCATTAAGCATCAAATCAGCATACTTGTTTAGGCTCAGATCTTTCCACTTTCCATGCCAAAGACTAAAAATCAATGTGGTTGGCCCCCATCTTCTATGTAGCTGTTCCAAGTAATGAGCCAAGGGAACAATATAAATAATATACAATACATATTATATCCAAATAAATTGTATCCATCAATCTTTTCTAAAAGGTTAAGCATGATTTATTTGCTTTTCGCAAAATGCCAACAAGCCCTTAGCATCTTGGATTACTCTTTGCCTCGCCAAATATGAAGCATCATTCTCAACCGAAGAAGCAGTGGTGACGGAATCTAAAGGAAATGAAATTTGTGACAATACTTTGCAAGCATTTTCAAAATCATCTTGATTTGAAAGGTACAGCCCATAATTGAGGCAGGCTCGCTCAAAATCTGCCCCGACGTCACATCCCAACTTTTTACACAATGAGTGAATAGTAACCGACTGATGATATGCGGATTTAATCTTTCCATGTAATTCCTCGTTATAAGAAGAAGGACACTGTTCCTGACGTTCTGATAATTTTTCCAAAGCTATGCCAATATTGTTGTAAAGCCGCCCATCACAAGGTGTATGTACAGAAGCCTCCTCAAGACACGATATGGCCAATTCTAAAACATCTTCTTTCCATAGTAAATCATCACTATTATCTGCACCAAAACCAGCAGACTTTGAGAGTTGCACAAAATCGTAATATTCCATGAATGCCATTCCCAAGTAGTGCCACGCTTCTCCATCATTGGGAACATGGCGAATCGCAAGTCGATGATGAAGTATTCGGCACACCAACTGCTCAACAACGGTTTTGCAATTCGAACAATATGCCCGTGCGGTGGATTTCAATCGCGCAGCTCGTTCCCAGGCTGGTGCATTTCTCGGTACTAGTATATCCAGTTGGTGTCCAGTCTCGGTTGGAATGGTTGTAGACGACATCAACAATGATTCATTTTGGATGGATGATCTCCTTTTTTCCGCGGCCGCAACAAAAATGACCAAAATATCACGAACACCTGCATATGTCGCAGCACCAGCATGTCTATCCGAACTGTAATGTGCCAGGGCATGTCCTGGTCCTAGCGGTTTCAGCGGGGAAATTCCATCAAGCACATAATCCGCATTGCGGACTGTATCAAACAAATTACTCTCGGCTCCTCGCGGAGCTTCGGCAATGGGACAAAGTTGATTTTCAAAAAAGGTTCCACCGCCCTGAAACTCCTCTTGTGAATTGAGCATGATATTCACCGACACATATCCCAAATCGCGATGGAGGGGTTGTCCTGCACCAATACTAGCTGATGATGCATTGGACAACACTCCATTGCCCTCGTTATCCTTCCCGTCCGACCTCACCGCATCCCCTACTACTGCACCCAAATTTGCCTCCGTGGCATTGTATCGAATAAACAACGAATCATAGACATGCAACTCCAAATCATTCCGATCCAATAGTACACCCATGACATCCTTGTCCCCATCACTATTACAAGCATTACTATTTGCCTCACGACCATCAACAGTCACTATCGCCTCTTTTGAAAGAAAAGCATCCCTAATCCATGGATACACTCTATTCAACAATAAATTATTCACCAATGGAGTTACATTCTCCAATTCCACCACTCGACGACTAAATTCCACGATGTCCGAAAGATGAGCCTCGCTATTCCCTCGGCGTTGGTAGGTAAATCTACTTTTGGACGATGACGATGACTTGTTTGTTGTGGCGTTTGGATCATGTTTGGATTTGGATGATGAGTTGGTACCATCGACGGAGCTGGAGGAGGAGGAGGCTGTTCCGTCATCAGGTGCGGTTGCGTCCGCAGCGTTTGATGATAATAATTGATCCCAATACGACTCGGCGGCCATTCTCAACAATTGAATATCCTCTTGATTTAATAATGGCGTGGATTGTTTGGTTCGTATGGCAATTCTCATTTTATGACTCTTGTTATGATTGGTCCTGCTGTTGCTGTTTGCATTGCTTGCATGCCCACCCTCGTAGTGCTCCTCTTCTGTACTACGTGCCGCTTTGTTGTTTGTCGCCAAAGAATCATCTGCAGTAGTATTAGTACCAGTGGATAGTAACGTGCTGCTAATATCTTCGTACTCGATCAAAAAATAATCATCAACATTGCCATCACCATTACCAACATTTACCATTATTTGTCCGTCACTCGCATCGTTGCATTCAAAGGGTAAAAAGGAACCATGTGCCCAATTCACATCCCGTTCGTGATCTTGATCAATGCTTTCTATAATTGNCTCGAAGGAATCGATCAATACGTTGCAGCAGCGGTAGCAACAGCTTTGTGCGCGGAGGTGAATTGTTGTTTGCATCGCGATCATTATTATTATTTGTGGTACTACTACTACTGGTGGTGGTGGTAGCAGTTGCAGTTGATGGGGAGGAAGACGACGCCCACAATCTAATATTGCCGTCATTATTATTTGATGATAATAACGACCGTTCGTTCCCGTTGTGCTTCTGGTTCCCGGAGCCGCTCCTCGCTGCCAACGATGTTGCTGTTTGCGCGGTCGATGGACGCGGTACTACTTCCTCCCTCCTCCGTGTTCCAATTTTCCGAACAGAGTAGGTGGTAGTGCCAGCAGTAGCAGTAGTGCCACCGCTACCTGCCCCATGAAATAAGAAGAATGGCAACGAGTGAAATGCCAGAGCGACGCGAGGAATGAATATCAGCAGCAGCAGCGGCAGTAATGTCGTCATGATTACCAGAAGGGGGTCGAGGAGGTTACTACTACTACTGCTGCTAGTACGGGAGCTGACTGCGTGCACGGCCATCATCGTGCGTGCTCCGCACCCTGTCCGAGGGAGCACTTCTATCTTCGTGCACTCTCTAGAGAGATAGATATTGGCCTACGCTCCTGCACCATTCCTGCACCGTGCGGTTATTGTTTTTTCCCGTTGGAAAATTGAGCGATGTTTTGAAAGGGTCTCAACAATTACCTATATTATTGTATTTTAATTCCATCAGCTGATGAACGAATTAGTACTGTTGAACCAATACAGGTATCTCCTTCAATTGAGCGATACCATTATTTTTTTAGCAAGAAGCGAAGGATCCACGCATAGTAAACGCGATAAAGGCCCCTCCTTTTAAGGCCCGTTTCGAGGTCTTAAAAGTAGTGACTGCTGAGCTTAGGGATTTGTACCCCCCCGATGTACCACCCTAAAATGTACCACCCCGGTTGACGGACAGACTGTAGGGTGGTACAAATCCCTTTCGTCGTGAAAAATATCACGGAC